>SNQJ01S0036487.1:8968-21620 GCA_010110895.2 Picea sitchensis
GTTCTCCATTATACATAGGTAAATCAAACTTAATATCAAGTTTTAAATGATGCATATTAGGATCAACTTTTGTTTTTTTCTTATCAAA
The DNA here is from genome assembly GCA_010110895.2 of Picea sitchensis. NCBI lineage: Eukaryota > Viridiplantae > Streptophyta > Pinopsida > Pinales > Pinaceae > Picea > Picea sitchensis. Next base: position 9,057 of record SNQJ01S0036487.1, read on the forward strand.
TGGAGAAGGATTAGAACCATCAAGAAAAGATGGAGAAGTTGGTGGGGTTTTAGGAGGTTCCTCACCACCTTCTTCTTTTTTACCTTCTGTATGAGATGGTCCACCTTGTTCACCTTTCTTTCGATCTTGATACAAGAAACTGCTTCAACCTTTCAAAAGGGATACAAGAAACTGCTTCTTCTCCTTTTGGTGAAGACATCCTTCCTCTTCTTGAACCAATCTCTGGATCAAACTCTTCAAGTTCTCCTTCACCACGATGAAGCTTGGATCTTGTTAACATAAACTCACAAAGCAATGGTTAACCTCACTCTGATACCAACTTGATCTGAAAATTTTACTTGATCTAAAATTCAAGATCTTTTAACCATTATTTGCATGTGAATTTTTAACTGTTAACCATCTTTGTAATGAAAAATTAAAGAAGATCTATCAAGCATATGAGCACATAAACATGTAAGCAAATCATCTATGAACAAGATTTGGTAACATAGTTCACTAGACTTCTTGGCTACATCTCTGGGTCCACTCCAACAGTGCAACCTCTCTCTAATTAATCTCAAATGCTTAAAAATTACAAAGAAAAGGCTTACAAAAGAGCTCTCCAAAACCAACTTTCAAATGTACAATTCTGGGCAGAAACAAACATCATAGGTGGCTAGAAGACGTCATTCTACAACTTTTGACTGTAAACTCCAGTATGCTTGGATTGCTCAAATGGGCTCTGTAGGCACTTTTCTGTTCGGCTCCTCTAATTATGAAACAGATAGCATATTTGAAATCCCCTCACAATTCTACAACTTTTAAGTATAAAGTCGACCTATTTCTGAGCAGGTCGCTTGGGACACCTCCTGGCATGAATTCCAATGCAGACTCTGTCTATCAGATCCATACAGTCTTGAAAAGCATGCCACTCCTCTTATGAAGGAACTTTGTTGTTCGACTACTCTAATGAAGAAACATAAAGCATATTCAGGATCCTCTCGAAATTCTTCAACTTTTGAGTATAAAGTCGACCTATTTCTGAGAAGGTCACCTGGGACATTTCCTGGCATGGATTCCAATGCAGCGTTTGCCAACCTCCCCTGCCTCGGTTTGCATGCCCAGCTAAATAAGTAGAGCCGCTAACTATTTCTCTACATTTAGTGAACCTCCTCTAGATTTGGCGGTAATTACCAGATTTAGCGGTAACCGCCAGATTTGGCTGAATCCGCCAACTGCTGGGCTTCTAGAAGGGGACACGTGGCACCTTCTGATTGCGCCACGTGTCAACCTTTCATTGGATGATGCCACATGCCCTGTTGACGTCATCATCTCTATGGATGATGTCATCATCCGTACGATCGTGCCATGTGTCACCCGCTGATGTCATCATCCATACGACCGTGCCACATGTCACCTATATGACCTTCCATGTGTCATGCTGACCTCACCATCCATACTACTGACATCATCATCTATATAGCCCTACCACATGTCACCTATATGGCCTGCCGCGTGTGCTGTTGATGTCATCATCCGTACTGCTGATGTCATCGCCTGTACGACCTGCCATGTGTCACCTGTACGACCTGCCACATGTCTTGTTGATGTCATCGTCTATATGGATGATGTCATCCTATGTACGGCCTGCCACATGTCATGTTCTCAGGCTGACACATGTCATGATGATGTCAACATCCATACTGTTGACATCATCAGTAAGTCTTGTTGACTTTTTGACTTTTTGTTGTTGTTTTGGAAAAACTTCAGAGTGTCATAACTTCTCCATACGAACTCCATTTGAGAAAATAAATATATGGTCGGAATTGGGAGAACGGGCTGAACGCAATGGCACTAGTTTCATCCGATTCTGAAAACTTTTGTTTTTAAGCATTTTTCTAAGCCTAGGGACCCTTATGAGACTTCTGGTTCATTCCTAGATCCTCCTTTTTGCATTTGAGTATTTTCGAGTGGTTTTGGATCCACCTAAATCATTGCACCCCAACTTGAGGCTTCCCTCAAAGAGGAATTTGAAATCCAGAAGTGACAAAATGGTTGGTCCCTACAATTGGATTGGAGCTAATAGGGCCAGAATGATTAGATCCTCCAGGCGACAATGGAGGAGGAATGTAAGGCCCACCAGAGAGAATCTGGGTAGGTGTAGAAACAAAATGACTAGAAACATTATACCGAGGAGGAACAAAAAGATTAGACCCTCTGGATGCATTCTGGGTAAGAATAGCAGAGGAAGTATTCAAAGCCTTATACACAAGGGGAAGTCACGGATTTGATCTAAGAAGAAGTGGTGTTCTAATAGGATCTTGAGTAATGACCACATTTCCAATAGAAACAGGCATAGCTTGCAAGACAATGGTAGAGTTAGTGATCTGGAGAGGAATAATGAAGTGAGAACCAATCAATAATTGGTCTGAAACTATGACGATGTCACTGTTTGTGCCAGTAAAATGATATAAAGGTATTATATAAGTAGAATAACTCACAGACGTTTGTGATGCCAGGAATGCCATTTTATCAAAAATATTGTGTCCCGAAGAAGTTCTCCAAAAAGGACGGACAGGGACAGAGCTAGGATTAAAAATTCCGGCAGTGTGAACCAGGGTTCTAAATGACTCACTCTGCAAATGTGGATCAACTACACTAAACTCTACGTTAGGTCCAGTAAGTACTTCAATATACTCATCAAAAACAAGGTCTCCCGATGAATTTATCTGGAGCAAAAGTGGATCTTGTTCAACACTCAATAATGTATTTACAGGAAGTCTTAAATCCTCCAAGGGAGTAGAACTTCCAATTTCATAGGCTACATCATTATTGAGTGCTCCTTCAGGAGATCCCTCTGTTGAGTTAGGAAACAAAGGGACATATTCTTTCAGATATTTCAGATGTATCCCTTGCATCCTACGTGAACAGTGAGAGATGATGTTGGCTACACCAAATAAAGAATGAAACAAATGTATGGCCAACTAGAGAGACAAACAACACTCACTAATAAAATCTATAAATCAATCGAAGAATAAAAAACTTCTTATTTTGAAGTCACTAGTTGGTGATGAAATATGCTAGTTCTCTGTAAACTTCGTTCCAATAAGAAAGGAATGACAAAGACAACCTACAAACAAACTTTGAGACCCAAAACTAGCCTTTCGAACCTGGAGAGGGCTCTCTCTCGATACATTGTCTTGGTACAAGATATGGCTTTAAGTTGGCTAGATTTAACACCTTTGAATAATAACTTATGGTTCTATTGGTGCAAGAGAGTAAGACCTTGGGCTGTGGAGTCAATTCGAGAAAATGCTAGAAACAAATGACTAGGTGACTGAACTTGAGAGGATAAAGGCTAAGAGAGAAGCAATATTTTGTTTAAAGTTGTGGTATGTGTCAAGGGGGGAAAACACATGAAGTAACTCAGAGCACCTCTGAGGATGAATTCAGAGTTAACTTAGAGGAAAATGATTTGTCTAAATGGCGTGAATCCTAGGGAACTGTGCATCAAATCCCATGTTCAAAATTACGTTATGATTCAGATAGAAATAGATATGAATAAAGAGTACATGAAGCATGTATGCAAAGAAAAGAAACAATACATCCAACTGCTACAATTAGAATCTTTTCATCAAAGCTTCATGACTTTTGCATTAAATTTTGATCAAGTTGAAATTACATTCGATAGTCACTATCTACACTAGTTTTTCCAACCTGTTAGGACTCTATAAATCTTCTCGGCTGATAAAAATATGATGAAGTTAACTTTTTCAACTAACTTTGAGTCTCGAAACTAGTCTTTCGGATCTAGAGAGGGATCTCTCGGGAGGCGCGATCTCCGTGCGGGATTTGTCTTTGAAATTAGTAGCTATATTTAACACCTTTAATGTGATGGGTTCTAGTTACATTGGCACAAGAAAGTAAAACTTGGGCTATGGAGTCGATTTGAGGAAATGATAGAGACAAATGACTCAGTGGATGAACTTAAAAGTAGAAGGATAGGAGAGAAACAGTCTTTAGTGAAAAATCATAATGGGGTGGGGAGAAAAACATAGGAAATAACTCAGAGAACCGCTGCGGGTGAATTCAAAGTCAGCTTTTAGAAGAAAACATTTTCTCTAAGTGGCACGGATAAGGGGAGTTGCACGACGAATCCTCAGGTTCGATATTTAGTTCCTAAATAGACAGAAAAGTATATGAATAAAGATAACAGGAAGTACATATGCAAAGAAGGAGGGACAATACATCCGACTGCTACAACTAGAATCTTTTCATCAAGTTACAAGACCTTTGCATTACATTTCTGTCACAAAAGCTCAAATTACATACAATAGTTGTCGTTTACTAATTTTTCCAACTAACCTGCCTTACATCGAAAAGATGAAATATATAAACGAGGGTTCCACTTGGGATACCCTTTTCCCAACTGCTAGCTTTGAAAAAATAGGAAATTGAATGGCATGCATCATAGACTCTTCACATGGAGTTTTCCAAAAATGGACAATAATCACGTTGGTTTACATATGGTTGTTCCCAAATTTGCCATCAGGATCCATTCACCGGATAGGTTTTGATATAAGGAAAATATGTGGCATTGTTTCCCTTCGATCGGATGCCTGAGCGGGTAGGTGTCCACCAGGAAATCACTATCTGTTGTAACAACTTTGATTTATTCTACGTGCTCATTTGCTGGGAAAAATATGCGCGGAAGGTGGTTGTTCAACTATCACAGTCATTACCAAAATGACAGGGTAGTTTAAGGAAATGTGTCCTTCAAAACTGCCAAAATTTATCTTATGTTTGTGGGTGTAGAGACAAAGACCTGCTAGACTTATTTTTTCTATGCACTAGCGAGAGCTGTGTGGGATTCTTTCTCAACCACTTTGCATTCCTGAGGATGCTTTATGTGCCCTTCATTTGACTACCTCTGTGCTTCTCGCAATTGTACAATGGTGTCCTGCGCCTCTTTGAACTATCTTTCTTTACCATGCCACGTTTCCTTTGTGGACCTATGCTGTTGATGCTTCCATAGTATTTGATGCTAGTTGCTGCCTCAACTCCATGTTTTCCTGATAGAGTTTAATGATAGCCAAATTTACCTGCTTTAACTGTTGAGATGGATCCTGATCATTTGCTCCTATGAAGTCCATTTTCCTTGTTCTTCTCCTTCTTTCATGGCTCGATCCTCCAACAGGATCTAGCCAGATGGCGTGAATGAGTAGTTCCTTGGCCACCAATTTGGCACATGGCTCTTCTGAAACTTAGGCTCCCTTGGCTTCCTTGTTCTTCCCTGGCCTGCCCCTTCTCCGAGGTATTTTATGTTCGGGAGGTGGGACTTCTACTATCTTTCCTCCCTGTGCAAGTCTCTCCATCTCAGGCTCCATGCGGTTTGATCTGATAGCCTCTTTGGGTAAAGGAATAAATCTTTCCATGCCCTTGGGAATTCTAGCCACGTGTGAGAAAAAATCCCAGTCATTTTGGGGCCTAGACCTGGAAATTTTGTGGCTTTGTACACCACTCTTTATACTCTAGGAATTTGGCATGTCGCAACTAGTAGATACTTTGTGCATGATTTATCTAATAAATACATAGTGGGATAAATTTGATTGACTTGAATTGGAAGGGGAAAATGAAAACAGAGTACAGACTTGGTTTCGCGACTGGAACGAGCACCAAGCATCTATAATTTATAACAAGTCGGGAAGAAGGGGAGATCATTCCAGAGGACAATATATTCATGGTGACAGGATGTTTTGGGTCGAACTTCAGGCTTTCCATGGCACATCCCCATGTGTAGAACACAGGCAATAAGGTTCGCAGGGTATGCATGATATGAACACCACGATCTTTCCTTCCCTCGGCCTTCATTATGAACTGATAATAACTATTGCACTTGCCGATGTGAATTTCATTAACTACTTGACTCGAATTTGGGAATGTAGGGACTAGTTCCTAAACCAAAACTTGATCCTTTGGAAAATTCATACTCGTACTGTTGACGCATTTTGGACTCTGACATCCCTTCCCATTTCCAAGGGCCAAATGACTACTTGTTGAATTCAAACCTACAGTATTATGTACCCGACTTCACATGTCTGGGTGCATGGTCCATGCCCGGACGAAAACAAACTCTAAATGGAAAGAAAAATTGGCAGCACTAATAGTTGGCTCCAACAGGGATGCTATCCTCCCCGCGAGGTAGCAAAGAGCAGTAGATTAGGTGCCCGACCATGGGTATTTATTTGACCTTCATATACTAAGGGAAATAAATGATAGATATAAAACAAACTAAACCTATCGATGTAACTTCTAGACTTCATCATAAAATTAGGGCCTTCACTTCGAGCTTCAATTTTCTGCTGACCTACTGACTTGACACAAGAATAAAATGACTATTTACAATGACCAATGACCTAAACGAATTTTATTTCGTTAGATAATGTTTGGGGAAATTCCCATTTACAGGCCCCTAACCAAGGTCTTCTCCATTTATCCCCTCCAAAAAATAAGCATTGCCCCCGCAATGATTGCTAATTCTGAATGGACCTATCCAAAGATGATCCAACTTTCTGTGATTTCCTTTGTCCTGATTTCTCATGTCCCATCTTAACACTAGATCCCCTAGCCAAAAATCCCCTGGCTTAGAATTTTTATCGAAAGCCTTTTTTATCTTCTCCTGATGAATATGCGACTGATTATACACTTGTTCCCTCACCTACTGCATGTTAATTAGATGATTAGTTATTCTTTGTGCAACATTTGGCTCAGCCTCCTACTCTTGCAACAACTTTCTGATGGGCAGGCCCAATGAAGTAGGGAAGATTGTGTCGGTAGATTGTTATGTGGGGATTTCCTCTATCAATTTTGTGAAATAGACGGTGGCCGTGAGTATCCATTTATGTTGTGTGGAGGATGGTGGATTTATTTCTCCTATGAATACCAAACCTCACTGCATGAAAGGTGCTTCGACTGAGATCGTCGTTAGCTGCAGGGACTGTAGCTTCCTCCTCTTGTCAAAAATCTAACATTCATGGTAGCTGGAGACCTCTTTATAAACGTCGATGAACATTGTAGGCCAATAGTAACTGACCCTCAGTATTTTATGCATGTTGGTTTTCTAGTAGTGGTGTCCTCTGAATTCGCCTTTGTGGAATTCTTGTATGGCCTGCTTCGCATCATCTTCCAACAAACAGCTCAGGAGTATTCCGCTGGGGTATTTCTGGTAGAGTGAATTGTCTAGGATGCATAACTTAACTGCTTTAAGATTGAGAAATCTGGCCTTAGTCTTACTTACTCCCAGAGGAGCTTGGAGGTTCTCCAACATGTAGATGATGTCCACATACCATGGTGAATCAATGAACTGTTGAGGTACCTACATAGTTGTTTCTCCTTAAGGGCCTTTCGAAATATCAACGATGAAATTCATTCCTACAATGTTGCAGTCCGAATGTGCCATCAAATTTACAAGGCCTTGAACTTTGATCATTTTCATAGGCTTAATCTCAAGATCGTATTCCAGCAGGGTCGCTATCCACTTCCCCCTCCTTCCTTCCAGGTCAGGTTGAGTCAGGATATCCTTTAGTGAGATGTTTGGCACATAAGAGATGACATGGGAGTGTAATATGTATGTCCTGAAATCTTTCAAATCTTTCACTAAGGAATAAGCCTATTTCCCTGTAATGTCATACCTTAGTGGAGCATCGCGCAGTGTCCAACTAAAATAGGCTATGGGTTTCTTGAAATCGTGTTCATATTTCTACAACAACACATTGGCAATAGTGTGTTCTGAGGCAAAGGAAAACAGGATGAAATATTTCGTAAAGTCTGGGCTGGCTAACACAGAAGATTTAGTCAATGCCATTTTTATGTATTCAAAAGACTTCTTGGCCTCCGGGTTCCACTTGATCTCATTTCCCTTCCTGAGCATGTAGGTTATGTGTTTTATGATTTCAGCCAGGTTCAGGATGACCTCCTCAGGAAGTTCAACTTTCCCAGGAAGGATTGTACTTATTTTTTACTACACGGGGTGTCAATATTCAATATCCCTTCAACCTTGTTGGGGTCTATATTGATTCCCTCCTTGGAGATGATGTGTCCTAACAGCTTCCCCTCTTCCACCCTGAAATGTGACTTCTTTGGATTTAGCGATATGTCGATTTTTTTTCACTTTTGGAAAACCTTCTTCAGGTGCTTGAGATGTTGTTTGTTGGAGGTTGAGTACATTGTGATGGAATCTAGATAAATAACAATGAACTTTTCCTTCTCATAATCAAATGCGATGTCCATTGCCCTCTGGAAAGTAGCTCCAACGCTCATCAGGCCAAAAGGCATCTTGGCATACATGAGCGTTCCCCATGGAGTTGTGAAAGATATTTTTTCTTTGTCATCTGGGTGAACCATGATCTGATTATATCCTAAGAACCCATCCAACATGGACATCCTCTAGGACACCACCAATTTTTGTAGGATGTATTTTATTTTAGGGAGGGGTAGCGATCCTTGAGAGACAATTTGTCTAAATTTTGGAAGTCTACACACAGTCTTATCTCGCCGCTCTTCTTTCTTACAGGAACCAAGTTAGCTACCCATTTCAAGAATCACAAGAAAACAATAATTTTAGCGCTGAAAAGTTTCCTTACCTCCTTCTATATCAACGACAACAACAGGGGATTTATCCATCTCGGCTTTTTTTTGAAAGGTTTCTGATCTTCCTTGAGAGGGATAACATGTTGGATTACTTTAGTGTCATATACTTTCAGGTCATCATAGCTCCATGTGAACACGATCAGGAAGTCCTTCATGAACTTGACGTAGTCCTGCTTGACCTATGGACTCGGTGTCTTTGACAACTTTACCATCTTTGGGTTCTCCTCGGTCCCGATGTTGCAATCTTACATGCCTTCTTCGCTTGAAGTGATCTTGGGTTTCTTAGCCACATCATTTTTGTCAAACAACTTTTCCACTAACACCAACCCCTTTGGAATGATATTATTCTTTAGTTTTATTATTTCCCTTCCAACGATCTTATTTTTGAAAGGGTCATCGTTACTTCACGCATCCTCACTCTCATCTTCGTCGCAACAACATTCCTCGTCAATGTTTGTATTAGCAAACTCGCCACTCATAAGGAGGAATATTTCCACTTTCTTGTTGTCATCAAACCCCTGCCAATGTTTGACATTATCAGGCACTGTCAACTTGTGCTTAAGCTCAATTTCATATATTTTTCTTGGGAAGATGGGGATCTTAAAAACCAAGGCTGAGGTGGAAAATGCATCGATGATTTTATTTTTCTCTCTGGGGACAACAGATAAGTCATACTCTAAAAATCCTTCGAGGAGGTCCAAAGAAAAATTTCTATACGCTCTTAGCCCTGGGTGTTTGGTCTGATATACCCCCTTTACCTGATTTATGATCATCTCGGAGTCTATGCGCACCGCTATCTTCTGTGCACCCAATTCTTTCAAAAATTGTAAGCCCAATATTAGTGATTCATACTTGGCCATGTTGTTGGTGCATTCAAACACAAGCTTGTATGAACACAACTATGTGTCGACCTTGGGAAGGCTTATCTGCATGGTGGCACCCACTCCTTCCTTACTGACGGTGCCATCAAAAATAATATTCCATGCTTTGTTTTCTGTGCATTTCTTCAGGTCGATGCACTTTGCCTCTTTTTGCACGGTTTCCTCGCCAACTGTCATGATTTCTATCAGCTCTTCCTCTTCGAAACTCAAATCATTGTAGAATATGGAAGAACTGATATCAGTGTCGATAGAGTATATAGGATGATTATTTGGTTGTGTTTTGCTGCTTACCATATATTTCAGTAGCACATCTCTGTATATACATCTATCATGGAAAAAAACAGGGATGGTGGCATATGACATATCCATCTCCAAATTTCCCTTTAACTTCACATCCCACGACCTTGATAGAAGCATACCAAACTTTGGGGGTATGTCCACAATGACTACGTCCATAACCATGTTCTTTGTGGGAATTTGAGCCAACGACACAACCAAGTCTTTGATGAGGCCCAAACATTTGACTTTCCTCGAATAAAAGGAGAAAATATATTTGTATGGCCTGGCAATATCCAAACCCAATTCATCCTTGATCAGTGATCACCTTTGGCATGAGGTTGTTCGATGCAACGGAGTCGAGCATGATGTTATGCAAGTTTATTTCATGGACCTTTAGGCTAACGTAGAACAGAGGAAGGTCTTTGATATCATTTGTTTCTTCAATGCCTGGTCCAAAAAGAATAGAGGGGTGATCATCTTGGACATTCAAAGTATCGGGGGTTCCTCCCATTTTCAACATTTTAATGATTTTCTCCCGATACTCTCCCTTTCTAATAAGTTTGTTGAACGGGACAAAGATTTTTATTTTATCCATCTCATGTTCAAAATTGAAAGGGGGACAGGCTTTCTCTACCTCTTTCTCACTCGCCTCCCAACCTACTTTTGGAATTTTATTGGGTGCCTCCTCCTTCGACTTAGCTTTATACTTCACATCCTTGGTCACATTGTTAGGCCTCAATCGACTTGTGGAAGGAGTTCTTTCCAGGGGTTTCCTTATGGGTTCCGTCTGTTGTGACTCGGTGGGCATGTATTTTCTCCGGAGGTTGTATTTCCTCTAGAAATGAATGATGGTGTTATGATAGCCCTTTCTGAAATCCTCTATTTCCTAGGATGGAACATCATTCGTTTCAAGTATCATATCATCATTCGTATCCAATAAGAATTCGTCACTTTTTCTTATGTATCAGTCATTCTTTCTCTTCGTCAAGCACACGCGTGGGTTTTTGTTGTCATAATAATGCATCTGGTCTTCGAATGCCTGGTCGAAGTCTTCGTCTATGTAGTTTTCTTGGAACAAAGGTTTTGTCTGCTAGTCACCTGGATCCCTATGCCTAATCTTTGGGACTTGACCCCTTCTGAAGTTATGATTCCTAGGTTGGGGGTCATTCTGTTCTCGAGCGACAGGTCTGTTTCCCATGGACATTATTTCCATCATCTTCATCATCATGTCGAACTTGTCATATGAGGACCATGACGTTGATGGTTGTGCATCTCTCGGGGGTCTCTTATTTCTCTAGTTGAACCTCAACTTTATTTTCCCTGATGCCATCATGTTCACTTAGACTTTGACAATGTTACTCATTATAGCATCTAGACTTGTTGATATTCTTTCTCTCAACAATAGGGTGAAATAACTATCAAAAGAATCGACGTACCGTAATTGTGTAGCACCCGGGGGGGCTTGACCTCTGTAGGGATCGAGTTGTACACCTTCAAAAAATGGGTTGAGAATTCCTGCACTGTCTCTTCTAGTGTTTTCTTCATATTTTTGTACTACGTTAACATCTGCAAAGGGTTTTTCTTGTCTCCCCATTTATTTAGGAAAGACATCTCAAATGGGGAGAAGTATCGAATGCTCGCAGGCGAGAGAGATTTGAACCATTTACTTACTTCTATTGAAAGGATCTGCGCTAACAACCTCATATTTTCATCTCCATAGTCCACCTCCTCTAGGTCGACAAAATCATCAAACCAGTCCTGATGGCTTTGGGTGGAAACGCTCCCTTCCGTGTCGTAGAGTTTGATTCTCTAGCTGTAATTCTGAGGCAAGTCATGTAGCTGAGCTGACAGGATGAGGGGGGTGATTCTGGCAGCCATGGATTTAGGAGGGTTTGGTTTTTGAGGGATATTATTTGATATTAGGGCTTGGAAGTTCTTAGGGTCGAAAACGGTCTCGTCCAAAGTGGTTTCCAACTTGGACCTGAAAAGGGTTTGCTACATTTTTTTGTCAAAATCAAGGTCGTCAATCATATGCATGTTGTCTTTGGGAAATTACAGGCTCCTTTCCAAGTAGCATAAAGGTTCCAGCTCTATTACACATAAAAAATACTCACTTTGATAGTGTCTCAAGTGTCGTCATTACAAAGGTCGCAAGTGTCGCATTTTTCTCACAAGTGTCGCAAGTGTCAGGGAAGCATACTGCCATGATTCCTATGTCATGCCTATAATGGCATGAGAAGGACACTTGAAACACCTCAAAAATTTGATTTGGAAGAGAATAAATGAGTCAACAGGCTTATAAACCTTTTTCCATCTAAAAGCACCCCAAAAACTGAGTTTTTTGGGGGGAGCGCTCCCCTATACCTCCTCTCGGAGTGCTGACGCTCCCCCTTACACTATCTGGGAGCACTATAAAGCTTCTTTGGCCCTTCTGGAGGAGCACTATTGATTTTAGGAATGTTGGCGCCCCCCTTAAGCCTACTGGGGAGCGCTATAGTGATCTGATGGCCCTTTTGAGGGAGTGCTACCTATTCTGGGAAGTTGTTAAGTTGTTGAGATGAATGGGGGAAGGATCCTTTCACTCTTGGAAGGAAGTTGGATTCAAATCCCTAGTCCAGCCATGGTCATAGGGTAGATCCTCAACTGAAGGAGGAAAATCCTCAACTTCCCCAAGGATATCTCAAGTGGTTAAAGCCTCTCCAAGGCTATATAAGCAAGCTTTCTAATGGTGAAAGAGGACTGGAAAAGGAGAATCACACCAAACTTATGATCTTAT
>SNQJ01S0036487.1:24370-37859 GCA_010110895.2 Picea sitchensis
GACTTGACGAAACTGTTGCAATTCATCTATGGTTGTAAGCAATGTTTTGTCCTCATTAATATAATTTGCTTGGCCTGTTTCTTTCTAATTCATGTTCAATATCACATGAATTTGTCTCCTTATTGGATAGACCTATTTCAAACTAATCTTGATAGAGTAGGAAGTGGTCGTACTTTGTTTGTCTAGAGGGTTGATCGAAGAGTGAAAGATTGGAGCTCAACTCGAAGTGTGCAGGGACAAACATCGGTAAAAGGTACTTCTTTTCTCCTTCCTCCTCACACACTAGTCCACCTAGATCTAAACGGAAGTTAGTGACCATGATAAGAACTTTCTGTCTTAGAGTTAAGAGTCTATCTCTTTGAGGAGATCTACCTGTCCGTAGGGAGATTTTCCTTCAACAGAAACTGGCGACTCCATTGGGGAATCGAATCGAAACTTTTGGTTTTGATTTTTCCTCATAGGCCTTGTCTTACCCTTTGTGTTATTAGGCCTTGTTCACCCCTTCATATCTGATTGCACTTGCTGATTGACTCTTTACCCCATCACACTCAGCTTACCTGTCAAAATTTGATCAAAATTTTGGGTTTTTGGACCTTTTTGTGAGTTTTTTGAGTCTAGCGCCCCCCTGCCCATGTTAGCATAGCACCAACACTCCCTGGAGATGTTGGACAGAGCTTTATAACGCTATGGTGGCCCTTATACCAGAGTGGAAACCCTCTTTTGCCCAAAATCTCTTCAAAAGTTCCATTTTTTGGAGGTCCAAACCCTGTTTCTTCACTTGCTGAGCTGCTTTGTGATTCAATGATGCTTCCTTTGACCTTTGACATGCTTCCTCCTGAGAAGTAAAGACCTTATTGTTCAACTTTTATGCCCTTCTTCATTATTTTTGATTTTTTGTTGTTGAGATCTTGAAATCAATCCCTTGCTTTCTGGGGATGGTTCTGCTACAAATTCAAGAGTGCAGTTGAAGTAGAGTGGGCTCTAACTAGGCCTTGGAGTATAGGCTCTGCACCACTTGTGTTGAAATGATTCTCCCCATTCGTTGATGGAATAAAGGAGTCTGTTTATGTATCCCCTATTTGAATTGGTCTCCCTAGTCTACTAATGGAATTATGGAGCAAGAAAAGATTCATAGATGTGGACATGCCTTTTTTGGAATATGGAGATATGGTTGTTTCTTGAATTCTTGTTTCATTGGACATTAGAGAAGGGATGATCGAATATTTAGAGAGATTTGATCCTCGGAAGGATCATAAGCAGAAGATGGACTATGAAGGAGTGCCTTTTCGATGTAGAATATGCCATAGGCATGGTCATATTGCAAACCCATGTAATTTTCCCTTTTGTGGTGGATGGAGGATTCTAGGTAGAGAACCTATTGGAAGAGACCAGTGTCGACTAGAGAAGGGGACTCAGAGTAGTTAGAGGAACAAAAAAATAAGACTACCTCCACCAATATGTCAGTATAGGGGAACAATGCAACTGAGGTCATTGTTGATTCTATAAAACCATCCTATCAGTTGAGGAATCATACCATACCAGTTGAGGAATCATACCATACCAGTTGAGGAATCATACCATACCATCCACCTTACCACGTAACCAGAGGGTAGTAGGACTAGGACTCAACCCAATAGAAAACTTAGGGGGTGTGGGGAGAGGGATAAAATAAAACATTTCAAAGGCACAGAAAGGAGAAATGGTGGATAGGGTAGCAGGAAAGAAGTTATCTATTCAAGGGGCACTTAGAGAGTTTTCATCCATGAGAGAGGTTTCCTCATGAAACTCCTATCCTTCAATTGAAGAGGTGTGGTGAGATTGTATAAAAAATCCTCCCAAAAGAGGTTGATTGAGAAAAATCAGTCGAACATTATTCTTCTCCAATAAACCATGGGGATGGGTATATAAGTGACCTCCCTTTTGGAGAATCTACTCAAAATTTGGAATTTTTCAAGCATGGGATGGAACCCTAGATCAATCGAAGTGGTAAACATATGGGGTTTAGATTCGGGCATGGGGGAATGGATTATATCGGTGGACCTAGGCATGAAAATATCAATGATCAACATATATGGCCCTTATCTAGACTGAGTCAACTTCTGGGAAATGTTATTAAGAAAATTCTTCATGAATTCATAATCTCTTATTATGGGTGGGGACCTAAAATTTTCTTTGTGGGAAGCTAAAGTTTTGGGATCCAGAGCACGACCACAATCACTCATATATTTTTTCCATAATTATTTAGAAGAAAAAGGATTGGTTGAATTGGCTCTGGAGAAGCTCATACCCACCTGGAGAAATAAGAGGGTGGGTGTTGACAACATTGAAACAATACTTGATCGATTCCTTGTCTCGGACAAGCTCATTGTGTTGCCAATCCAAGTGAGACAATGGATTGGTAGTGGAGGGGAATCAATCCATTTCCCAATTCTAATAGAAGAAGTTGGGGAGAAGAAGAAACCAACCATCCCATTTAAGTTTAACTCATCTTGGTTAAAGGAAGAAAGTTACATTGATCTAGTAAAACAAAACTAGGATCCTTATGATCCTAGATTAGGAGAGACAGTGGAAATTTATTTTGTAGAAAACCTTTAAAAAGTTAAAAGGGCCACGATTACCTGGGAGGTGCACAAGAGGAAACATGAAGAATAAGAATTACTTAACATGGAATAATACCTAGAAACTATATATGAATTTGATGAAGGGGTCTATTTGTCATTAGAATCAAAGGAGGCCCTCTTATAGCTAGAAAAGAAGAAAATAAAACTATTGGAAACTAGAGAAGCATAGTGGTGACTCAAGAGTTGTGCTATCTGGTTGGAAAATGGGGATGAAATATTTTATTTTTTTTAGTTCTACACTAAAGGAAGGAAGATGTCCAATACCATATGGATCCTCTCCGACAGATATGTCAATGTGGTCACCACATTTGAAGATTTATCCAAGCTAGGGAATCGACAATTTCAATCTCTATTCAAGGAAGATAACCAAACCACTATAGTAGATGTAGTCAGAATGGTTGTTCTTTTTCCGAGATTTGTAAATGAGGAAGAAAATCAATCCCTAGTGGAGGAAGTATTTGACGAAGAGCTAAAGGAAGTGTTGTGGATCTTTTAGAAGGACAAGAGCCCACAACTAGATGTATGGTCGCTTGAATTCATCATAGTTTTATATGATCTGATTGGCCTGGACTTACTAAAGGTGCTAGAGGAAGCGAGGACAACTGACCACATGCATGCCCCACTAAACTCCACATTCATTGATCTGATTGTAAAATCAGTATCCCTTGAATATTTTGAGGACTTCAAACCCATATTGTTGTGTAATAGTATGTACAAAGTGGTGGAAAAGATAATTGCTAGAAAATTGAATCCAATTCTCTTGGAAACTATCTCTAAATAACAATTTGGGTTTTTGTAAGGAAGATAGATTCATGAAGCTAATGGGTTGGCACAGAAAGAGTTACATAGTCTCAAGATGAAGAAGTTGAAAGGTGTTGTAGTGAATATATATGTGTCAAAGGCTTATGATCAAGTAAGTTGGCTATACTTAATAATTTTTCTTACTCATTTGGGGTTTGAAGTTCCTTTCATAAATTGGGTAATGAGTTGCATATCCACAAAAAACTTTTCATTCCTATCAATGGAGCAGCCTCCCCATTCTTCCTTGTGGAAAGAGGACTATGACAAGGCTGCCCATTGCATCCTCAGTTGAGCCTTAACAAATGAAAACGTTTGTGGGCTATTTCATGGTATTGAAATATCCTCTACCTTATCCTTAACACATATACTTTTTGTGGATGATGTTCTACTATTATGTAATGGTCTTCGAGGGGACATAGAAAAGTTTTCCAGGATATTGTACATTTTTTGTAAAGATATAGGAAAGAAAATAAACTCAAGAAAGTCCACCCTCTTAGTAAATACCCTGGAGGAGGCAGAGATGAATTTTTATTGGGATATATTCCCCTATGAACTAAAATACCTTAAGTTGAGACTGGAATATTTGGGGTTTCAACTACAATTGATCATCTACTTGAAATCATATCGGTTATCAATATTAGCAAATTTGGAAAAAAGGCTCAAAGTTTGGAGTTACAAGCTGATTTCTAGAGTAGGGAGGTTGGTGCTTGTCAAATCAGTTCTAGAGGCATTCCCATCTACTGGATGTCTCTAGCATGGATTCCTAAAGGGGTGCTATAATTTTTTTAAAGAAACTATTTTAAATTCCTATGGCCAGTATCTAAGTAAAATTTTGTTTTTCCTTGGGTAAAGTGGGAGTCATTGGAAATACCAAGAGCGCTTGGAGGATGGGTATTAAAAATTATTTTCCTCTTATCAAAATCATTGGTAGAAAAATATGTATGGAGAATAATATGAATAGATAGTCTGTGGACACATGTGGTCACCCAAAAGTACGTTCAGTTGGATTATGTTGTAGATTGGATAAGAAATCCCCCAAAAATGATCACTATGTGCTCAATCATTTGGAAGGTTGTAATCAAATCTTTTGCGATGGTAAGAGATGGACTATTCGGGCATATTGGAAATGGGAAAAAATTTCACATTGGTGTAGATCCATGCCTGGGAAGTGAAGATAAACACCTCCTCAGGCTAGATTTGATTGCGATCTTGCATGATCAAGGTCTCTTCCATTTAATTTAGATTGTAGACCTAGCCCACATCACCATCTGGAGCCAAGAGTGGATGGAATCAAGCCAATTGATTTTGAAGGGTGATATGGCGATCAATTGGACAAACAATGTCTTTGCACTCAAGTCATACCATATCCAACTTGTGAACAGGGAAGACAAATTAATCTGGCAACATGCTTCGTTGGGCATCTAGTCTTCGAAATTGGGCTACATACAACAAAATTTAGAGAGGTAGTTGCAGGAACCTATTTGGTGGTGGAATGGTATCTGCAAAGTGCATTGTCCATTAAAATATGGGATTTGTACATGGTGCTTGATAATCAATAAAATCCCAACTTGGGATAAAATGAAGAATGGGAAAAATGAAGGGGCATGATGGTGTTCTTTATGCAAATATGACAATGAAACCACAACACATTTATTTCTACTTTTCCCCTTTGTAAAAAAAATATGGCAAGAGAGTTCAGATTAGATAAATCAAGCTTTTTTTTAGAATGGTCTATCAGTGGAAGAATCTTGGAAGGATTGGATTTCAAATGCCTCTTTCTTTTGCATAAAGGCACTTCCATTAATAATATGTTGGGGTGCTTGGATTGCTAGGAATGAAGCCATATTTCAAGAAAAAAACACTACAATGGATATATTTGTATCCCAAGGCCTTAGTATTCTTTCTCATTTTCATAAAGAAAAAGAGTCAGGCCAGATAAGAGATGTGCAAGACTATCAGGTTGATCACTCTATCCCATGGGATTTTTTTGATGGAGAATTGCATAATAATAATCAATCCTATGGAGGAGGAAAAATCATGTACATTTCTTACTCTCATCACTTCAAGAGAAAATTGAGTCTTGGCCAAAGGTCAAATAACTATACTGAGATAATGTCATTAAAACTTCTTCTACGCTTTGCAAATGAAAAATAGGTGAAATCAAGGATTTCATACTCTAATCAACATTGAAATTCCCAAAATATTATTCCAACCAAGCACTCCAAGTAACATGCTACCATAACTCTTTTTTGATATTTTTTTTAATGTGATAGTTCCGCTACAACTCTCCTCCTGGACCTGCTACAATAACCTCCATGCATGCCCTCCTCTCCAAGAGGGGCCTCGGGCCCCCCCTTCTCCTAGCCTTCCCCCTCCCCTCCGTCTCCGACAAGGATGTTGTAGATGTCACCTCCCTCGTTGCCTCCCTTCCCAAGACAAATAAGCAAACTCCTCCAAAGTTTGTGAAAAAGATGGAACAAATTCCCTTGGTTTAGATCCAAGGAAACTCTAGAACCCTCGCTCTCAAATTTTCAAAATAGGCACTCATTGGACAATTCACAGGAATCTGGCCCTCCCCGCAGGCTATGGAAATATGGATCGAAAAGAAATAGAAACCCCACCTGAAAGGAAATCTCTCACATTTCCTATGCGGAATAGGCTTCTTTGATTTTCTCTTCGAAAATAAAGCAGACAAAGACCTCATCTTCAGAAGCGGACCTTATTTTATGGGCTCCAAAGGTATGTATCTAACTAGTTGGTCCCCTGATTTTAACCCTGAAAATGATATTCCTAATGCAGTCCCAGTTTGGGTTCGCCTCCCCTTCCTTCCTCTAAATTGTTGGAATAATGAAACCATTAAAATAATATGGAATACGCTTGGGAATTACATAGATCAAGCAAAGCCCAAAGATGGCCTCCAAGCCTGTGCGCGCATCTATGTAGAGGTGGATCTAGAAAAAGGTCTGCCAGAAGCTATTAATCTCACATTGAACAACTGGAACAACCCGCAACAAGTGGATTATGAACAACTGCCCTTCAAGTGCAAATTTTGCCATGAGTATGGCCATTTTGCGAAGCACTGTCCCAAATATCCTCCTGGAAGTCTGAATGAAGATTCTGAACAGTGGAAGAAACTCAAAATAAATAAGCAACAGAAACACGACATGAACCCTAAATATATTCCCACTCCTCCCCAGCCTAACAACCCTCAATATCCTAGATATGTTGTCTCGCTCATGACCTAAGAGCCTTCTTGAGAAGAACCGTCCCCTCAGTAACCGTCGATCGCCCCCCGCCTCCCTCCCCTCAAACACTTCCCCCTGAGTCTCCTATTCCTTCTTCTGCACCACCTTCACCCTCACACCCGACTTCTCTTCCTGAATAAGAAGGCCTAGAGAAAATCTTGGAGGAAGAGTCTGACTCAGATACCGTCACTTCCCCTATCAGGAAAGTCGGAAGGAAATCAAACCTGCACAAAAGGGAAGCTTCGGCCATGAAGGAAATCAAACTAGGCAAGCAAACAACTTTGGATCAACATACTAGAAAATAAACAAGGCAGACCAGGAACCAGAGTGGCTCCAATCCCCATAAAGGGAGAAACCCCAAAACTTCTAAATGATAAAAGAAATCTCTTGGAATTGTAGAGGACTAGGCTCAGCCGACATAATCTCTCGTTAATTCATTATCTAATTAAAGCAGAAAAACCTCAACTTCTTCTGCTCCAAGAGACAAAAAAGAAGGATATAGATATCCTTCAGGATAGTAGCTACATCTTGCGATCATGTAAAGGTGTGGCAGTCAATGCAAGAGGAGACTTCGGTGGAATTTGCACTTTGTGAAACCCTATTATCTTCTCCCTCTAATCTTGGCATTCTATGATGCACTGGATAAAAACTTCACTTCTCCATCTACCAAAAGGTAATATTATGACTGTTATCAATGTTTATATGCCTGCAATGTATCAAGAAAAGATTGGCTGTTGGTCCTCCTTACAAAATATTCAAGGCAATATTGAACTCAAAGATCTCATAATAGTTGTAGACCTCAACACCACGCTTCACTCAAAGGAGAAAAAAGGGGGTTCTTGAGTACGGGACCCCACTCGAGAGAATCTCAAGGATATTATATCCTCCTTCCACTTACTCTACATAAAGCCCTCTAACGGTGGTTACACCCGGTCAAACAGAAGACTAGGGTTGGGTCACATCGTGGCTCACCTGGATAGGTTTCTCTTAAGCAACTATTTCCTAGATGAATCCTTTTTACCATCTTCTAGCATTCTCCCTTGGGCTGGTTCTGATCATATGCCTATCACTCTTAAGCTTCCCCCTCTGACAACCTTGGTCCCATTCCCTTCATATTTAACCCCCTGTGGATCTCATATGAAAATTTCTTTGACACTATCTCATATGCCTGGAACTATTAGATTCAAGGCTCCCCAAATTATATTTGGGAACATAAATTAAAAAGAGTCAAAGAGACCCTCAAACATTGGGTGAAACACACCAAGGAAAAGGAACAGGAAGAAAAAAAATAGGAAAATTAAAGAGCTGGATTACAACAGACTGGAAATGGAAGAGGGACCTATTACACACTCTCTCATTCTCAAAGAGAAGCAAGACTTCATTGGATATCAAAAGATCCTCCATGAGGAAGAGGAAACTTGGAGACTCAAATCCTGGAGCCTCTGGCTAAACTCAGGAGACAAAAACACAAAATCTTTTCAGAGACAAACCAAAGCTAGACTCTAGAAGAATAAGGTGAAAGAGATTACAAAAGAAGATGGGACAAAAATAGACGATTTCCATCAAATACAAACATAATTCAAACTTCACTTTGAACGTCTTCTTACTAAGGACGGAATTGAAGACCCCGAGATAAAAGAGGATCTGCTACTAAACATACTAGGCATTGTCAACCAGGATGATAACGACAAGATAAATAAATAAGTTACAGAAAAATAACTTCATGAGGCCCTGTTCCAACTGCACCTCCACAAAGCTCTAGGACCATATGGTTTCAGCGCTCATTTTTATCAAAAATTTTGGCATATAATTAAAAGAGACCTCCTAAGGATGATCCAATATGTTCAGAAATATGCAAAGATAGGGGGTAGCACAAACTCCACCTTTTTGGCCCTCATTCCAAAAGATGCCAACACTTCCACTTTTGCTATATTTAGACCCATGTCCTTATGCAATCTCTCCTATAATCTCATAACTAAAGTTATAGCCAATAGAATTAAGCCCCTCTTACATAAGATCATCTCTCCAAATCAAAGTGGCTTTGTCGAAAAAATACAAATGATTGATAACATCATTCTAGTCCAATAAGCCATCCACTCCAGCTGGGGTTGAGGGGATCAAGCAATGGTAATCAAAATAGATATGGCCAACTCTTTTGACAAGGCAAGACACTCCTTTATGTTTGCAGTATTGAAACATTTTGGTTTTCATTTAGATTTGATAGCATGGGTCACAGCTTGTATCTCCAAACCTTGGATAGCACCTTTGGTCAATGGGTGCCCAACAAGCTTCTTCAAAAGATCTAGGGGACTAAGGAAAGGCTGATTACTCTCCCCCCTCCTTTATATAATCATGGCAGAAGCCCTGGGAAGGCAACTCGAAAAGGATCGAACTACCAAAGCCATTCCCAACATCAAAATAACTCGAGGAATGAAGAGAATAAATCACTCTCAATTTGTTGATGACACTCTGATGCAGGAGCATCTCTCCACGTCATCCAGACAGCCAGCTAGCCATGTCGAGCACGTGCATTCAAAGCTTAAGAGAGAGGCGCAGTCCTCATTTAAATCTGAATTGAATGTAATTAAATGTTTAAGATGTTGAGCTGGGAAGCCGTGCCTTTGTGCAGGCATTGGGTAGATCGGCCTTTAATGTTTGTATGGCTGAGATCTAGATCCAGATGTTGGACTAAACAACCCATTCAATGTAATTGAATAGGGTAGGTAGGTTGGATGGAAGAGCTCGAAGATCCCCCTCAGGTAAAAGAGATTTCATATCTCATTTTGTAGATGTAGAGAGTTGAGTTGTAGTTGAAGAGGATCTGCAAGTAGAGCAGAAGAGAGAAGAGCCGAGACCTTGTTACAGGATGTGCTCAGGAACACTTTGTAAATACAGAAATTTGCCATTTTAATACAAAGAGCAGTTTTTCCTGCATTACTGTGTGTTATGTGGATGTATGTGAGTGTTCCATTGTATGCTATGAATGTATGTTGTTAACATGCATTTGTAGGAGTTTGTCTGATTTCAGGTGAAGGTATTTATGGTTTCATGCCAGGAGGGTGTGACAAAGTACTGTGGTCTTTGAATACCGGTACACTAAAGCACTTCTGAATTATGTGGGTTCAGACAAAGACGTGTTGCGGCACAAGAACTAGAGTCAACAACTCAGTGAATACCTCAAGGTTACTGAATACCTTGGAGGCAGGGCTATGTGGGAGAAGACACAGTTGCAGACAGAATCTTTGAGGAGTTCTATAGAGATCTACCAGGTGGGCATTGAGCAGGTGATAGGGAGTGTTGAAGCTGCTATGAGTTCAAATAGAATAAATAGAATCACTGAGGATTCTGAGAGCTCTGCCAGGTGGGCATTGAGCGGGTGCATAGGTGCACAGGAGGACAGAACTGCTGGAAGTTCTGAGAGAAGATACTCTGCCAGGTGGGCATTGAGATATTGTGCAGACAGGCATAGAAGAGAAGAGGACTCTTTTGAGTTCTGTGATTTGAAGGAAGAATCCACTAAGGAATCTTCACAGGGTTGTTGAACACCCTGCAGACTCAGCAAGAGGTTGCTTGAGGAAGAGGATAGCCAGGAGGGCATCCATATTTCTCCATATGCAGGAGAAGGAAGAAGGACAAAATCCCTTAGGGGTCTGAGTGGTTGAGAAGCTCAAGAGAGACAGAACTGTGTGTGCATAACGACTTTGCATAGGCATAGGAGTTGGAGAATCCTTTGAGGATTCGAAAAGGAGAAAAGCTCAGGAGGAACAACGTCGAGGAGAACGCAGCCGAGAAATCATGTATAGGAGCTCGCAGAGAAGAAAGGAAAAGGTCGAGGCCTTAGGAAACTTAAAATTCTTCCAAGTGCAGGAAGAAATCACAACACCTCGGGAGGAGCAGCATCAGCCACCGGATCGACCGAAGAAATCTAGACCATTGAAGATTTCACGTCCAGAGAGCATCAGGAGAAGTGCACGGAAGGGGGAGATCGTGAGCCATTGGATCTTGTTCAGAAATCCCGTAAGCTGTTAGATCAGCTGAAAGGTGCACGGTGGTTAAACATCGGGAATAGCTCAGGGGAAAATCCTGACGAGAGGCGTGGCCATCGGGATATCGGTGTTCGTGAAATCAGGAGTCACGAGGGTAAGAGATCGGGAATTTCTATGAGAAAAGTCCCGGGAACGATCTGGACCGTCCGCTAGTGGAGACACGTGGTGGAGATTGAGTGACCCGTCGGTATATCGGCTACCAGGGTTTTGAGTTGACAGAGGATTTTTGTCATCGGGGTATCAGAAACTCCGAAACAACGAGATTGAATCAGGGTCGTCCATCTACTGGGGATACGTGGCAGCAGCCAAAGCCTTTGGAGAAAGTCCCGATAGGAAAGCCACATCGGGAAATCGTGAATCGGGAAATTGGAGATCCCATGGACAAAGGGTCGGGGAAATCCATAGTGAAAACCCTGATACATTTAGAACCGTCCATTCGTCAGGATAGGTGGCAGAAATCAAGAGCCCGTCGGCATTTCGCATATCGGAATATCGGGATTCTGGAGGATGAGAGGAAATTGACATTTGCAGTTGTGAAATCATGAGAGGTGATCATAACCGTCCGTCTTAAGGGGACGCGTGGCAGCGATCAGATTCATCAGGGAAGTCCCAAAAGGAAGTCGTCCATTGGCATTTCAGGAATCGGGATATCACGAATCCTGTGGGCAAATGCATTGCGGCATTTGAAAGCTCAAAACCCTGATGCGGGAGACAAGGTTGCGGTATTGTGAGATAGTGTTCATATGGGCCAAGAGCTTAGCCAGGAGGGCTAATGCGTAAAAGTCATATCGGTGAATCTACTCATTGGAGATCGGAGGATCGCGGGGACAGAGGTTCGTGACATCGAGGGTTGTGAAACCCCGAATCCCGATAAGAAGATAAGACTATGGTCTTATGAGAAGTGGTCACATGGACCAGGGCATAGCCAGGAGGGGATAAGGCTGGAAGGGAGCACATCGGCGAATCGGAGTTCGTGAGTTCAAGAGGTCAAGAACTCTTGACGTCGGGGATCACGAAACCCTGAAACCCGATATTGAGTCGAGGAAGATCAAGGTTAAGTGCAGAGAGCCGTGTGGGTGAATTAAGGACATGTGTATCGGGTTTTTAGTAGATATTTCAGTAGGGAATCAGAAGAGCTACTTCGGCTCATGAATGAATGAGAACGATCCTGTGAGCAGGAGAGCGCGAGGTGGTGGTCGCGTGGACTCTCGCCTGCATCACACTCTCCTCATTGGAGGCGCCTCCATTTTCATGGCTAAGAGTTTCAAAATTGCTCTGGACAAATTCACTCAAGCCTCGGGAGCTCTTATAAATAATGTCAAATCCAATGTCTATGCCCGGAACAGTCCCATCAGAACTTCTCGCCTCAAAAAAAATATCTTTCGCTTCCCCCTTATTGAAAAATGGCAAACCTTCACTTACCTGGGCATCCCAATTTGCCTCAAGTCACTCCCAAATTCAGCTTGGAACCAAACTCTAGACAAGCTCAAAAACAAACTAGAACAATGGGGATCCATTTGGCTCAATTTGGCGAGCTGCACTATCCTAATAAAATATGTTCTCTCAGCTCTCCCCATCTTTCAATTCTTCTCCCTTCTCGCTCCTCAAAATGTTAAATCCACAATCTCCAGTCTCCTACGGTGCTTTCTTTGGGAAGGAGGGAAAACAGACACAAACAAATTCCATCTAATAAAATGGGACATTGTTAAGAATCCCAAGGAAAACGGAGGATTAGGCATCAAAGATCCTGGCCTCTCCAACTTGGCTATGGGAGAAAAAATCCTCCGGAAACTTGTTTACAGGGAAAATGACTGGCGGAAAAGAATTCTTCAAAAAAAGTATCTAATAAGGAACAGGCTCAAATGTTTGGACCAACACCACTCCGTAGACAGTGGATTGCCAATAGGGAATCTCCTCTCCGCCTCCATGCCTCTCATACAAAGGAATCTCACTTGGATCCCTATAAATGGACAAAACATTCTTATAGGGGGTGACAACATCATGGGTAAACAACCTCTTTGGCAGCACATACATCTGCGACCACTCATCAATTGGCTTGAATCACAAGGAAAAACATTTATCTCGGATATCTCCTCCTGGAGTGCAAATACGGGAAATTTGATAGACTAGAATCTACAAAACCCTCCAAGCAACCTTCAAGAAGAACCACATCAATTACAAAATATCCTAAGAGGATGCGCTCCCATGTGTACCACGCTAAAATATCGGAGAGGATGGGGGAATGGAATTTACTTTGTCAAACAAGGGTACTTGCAACTTCTCTCCCAAACAACTCTCCCTCCAAAAGAAAAAATATGGAACAATATCTGGACTGCAGATAGTCCACCAAAGTTTAATTCCTTTTGGTGGATTATGGCCCATGGCAAGTTGCTAACAGGGGAAAATTTTCTCAAAAGAAATATCCACAGACCCTTCAGATGTGAACGCTGCGGCAAGGCTTCAGAAACCTCTCAACACATCTTTTTGCTCTACCCTTTTGCTATTGCGGTGTGGAAAACATCTCGCCAAAGACTTCACTCGAGAGTCAGATGGTCAAACCAACCCAGATAACTCCTTGTAGACTGAACTTCCCACTATCGGGGCACCTTCAAGAATAACTAGCTCTTCAAAGTCGTACTCAAATCCCTTCCAAAGTACATTTGGTGGAAAATCTAGCTCGCCAGAAATAGATTCATCTTCTCCAACCTTCCCACCCCCCCAGATCTAGTAGCCAAAAAGGTTGTAGGTCTCCTAGCTAAATTTTTTCTCTCCAATT
>SNQJ01S0036487.1:37918-54615 GCA_010110895.2 Picea sitchensis
CATCTCTCTCCCTCCAGACCTTCCCAGAAGCTTCATGATGACATTAAGTACATACAATGGCGTAAAGAACAACAAACACACATCCTCTATTTTGATGGAGCATCAAAAGGAAACCATGTGGTGGCATGAGTGGGAGGGGTCATAATATGCCCAAGAGGAATCCAAGTGCTCTCTTTTCATTAGAATTTGGGTATTGCAACTAATAACCAAGCTGAAGCCAATGCCCTCTATCAAGGCCTCCACCTTGCCCAAAGCCTGAACATTCACTCCCTCTCGGTGATTGGGGACTCCAAAATAATCATAGGTGATGTTAGGAAAATATATTGCCCTACAAATGCCCACTTAAACACCATTATACAAAGAATTTTGATAGCACTCAACCTCTATCATAATATCTCTCTATTTCATGTTATTCGTCGAAATAATCAATTAGAAGACGCCTAAGTAAACTTGGAAATTGACCTGGAGCAAGGCTTGTTAGTAGTTAATGGACACACTCTCTACAAGCCCATTCCATGAAGTTTTTTTCCCAAAATTCAGTCCCTCTGCCCACCCAGCACGAGGTGGCGATTTGGACCTTGGTCGAGATTGTGTACCCTCTCCTCAGGGAGCCCCTTTTTATCCCCCAACATCTGCCCCACCTCACTCCTCGACACCTAATCATCCACATCCTCATCTCAACGCGTGTCTTATGCGTTTTTATCACCTTCCCCCCCGACTTGGGAAGCCTTTTCACGCTCATTTGGCATCCCCTACGCATGGAAGTGAATATTGGAGAAAGATGGGACTGTATAGTATGATGTCTAGATTGTACTGGGCATTGAATTCAGGTGATTTGAAAGGTACTATCCACAACTACAATCATGGTTGCAACTCATGGAAAATTATGCGAAATTGGTTAAGTCCTTTGAACCAAGCGAAGGTGATGGCGCATATAAAAGCAGGGGAGGCGCAACTTGTTGGCATTCTCATCTCTCATCTCTCAGAGAAGGAGTGAAGCCACTTCTTGGTATCCTCAGAGCTAAGACAACTAGAACAAAGGCCATTCCCTGTGCAATTCAAACAGATAGCACAAGGAATATTGGCAATATGAATCGACAAAATCAGAGAACGATCTCTGCAGAAGAGCATGACGAACTAGTAAAGGCAGTGCAGACTCTCCAACTACAACTTAGGGTGATTTCAACACAAGTTTTGTCCATTACTGAAATCACCATATAACACAGAGGCGAGCAACAGAGAAATAGGGATGAATGTGAAGCCTTGTGACAACAAATAGAGGCACTTCAATTTGTAGTTGGACCGATGTCACCCACAGCATCCCCGAACAACTTCATTTCATATGAGGCCTCATCGCCAGGAGAACGCCCTATACTAGACCTCAACCCGCGGCCTCCAATAGCCGGGGATTCTACTGCACCGAATCGAAGCAATATATAAGTGTATGCAGTGTTTTTTTAAGCTACTTTTAGGCTCTTTTTGTAGAGTTTACACCATTGCAGCACAAATAGGATTTAGTGATATAACAAGCACTACCCCTGCTCCTCATACCCATCTTGGAGAAATCAGGGGAGGCATTTTTTAATTATACAACACTTGTAACACATGCAATGTACTCGACCTACGTTTCCATGCAGTTTTTTGAAATATAATTATTACCCAGTTTCTGTTAAAAAAAAAGAAAAAGAGGTGAAATCAATCTAGATTTTTGGGGACTCCATGACAGTTATCAATTGGTCCATAAAATCTTAGAAATTTCACAACCTATGGCTCCTCCATATATTAGAATATTTTTACAGGATTATAGTCACTTTTGACACTTTCTGTGTGTGACATATCTACACGGAGCGAAACATGGAGGCATATTCACTATCTAAAGTAGGGATTCAGTTGGGTTTTGGGAAATGGTTTATCTTTGAAGTCAAGGATGGAGCTCATTATGAGTATTATCAAATGATTTTCATTGATGATCCTTCCCATAGGGAAGCCACTCTTTGATACATTTTGGATACTTCTTATGTTTATAGTTCAACATCGTCCTACTAGCAATCATTTTCAAACCTGATTTATTTTTTAAACAACTTAATGGAAGTTATGTCATGCTGATGATTCTTAGTTTTCTGCAGGGTATTTTCATTGAAAATACACATGCTGTTATTTTTTGGGGGAATTTGGTTAGAACTTTTTTCTTCTTGGAACCTAAAGGGTGCCCTTTTTGTGAAACCAATATGAACAACAAAATACATGGCCACATGTATTTCTACAAAATGTAAATTTCTTTTATCTACAGATGAAATAAAATTTACACTTTTTCTAAGGAAAATAAATTGCTTCTATTAACTTTGAAAGCATCTACGCATAGTGATATAGGGAAAACTACAATAGGTTTAAATATATTAGAACAAAATATAGTTTGATTTTTTATCAATGCACCCTATACCTACACTATCATACCCTAATGTGATAACTTAACAATAGCTCCAATTTTCACCACAAACACACACATGGGTGCATCACGATATAAGGCACACCAAAATAGGTTTTAAATATTTTTTAATAAAATATTGAGTTAAAAAAAATATCGTTGCACCATGTAGATACACGAGAATCAACGTATATGGATATTAGGTGTACCGTGATAGTGTTTAAAAATGAAATTACCAAATCATAATTTCACTTGTATATTTATTTAGTACTTCAATCCATACAAACATTGGTTTTCACCGTTCTCATATGACCACCACATTGTGTGGGGATATTGTATTACCGGAGTTCTCAATTCTTTTGCTTCCATGGTTGGTTTGCTTAATTTTGAAATTTTGTAGATGGTACCAAATTTTATTTTCTTTTATACATGGCAATCATGCCTCCTTAACAGACAAGATTCCAAGTAAATTGATTATATCCCCTATTTTATATTTTTAAAGGTTTAAAATTTAAGGTTTGTCTTTAATTTTACTATATTCTCATTTTATTTATTGTTAGGAACCAACACTTTGAGAACGATAAAAATGCAATGAGTAACAGTCCACTTCAAGGTGGAAACCTTTTCTTACAATATATTCATTGTACAAGATGAGATAATATGATCCTAAGACTAGGTCTCCTTGGTATATATTTAGGAGACAAAGGGTACAATTATAATGAAAGCGTACAATGAAGGTGTTGATCGGGAAGAAATTCCCAACAAAAGTAATGGGTACTCCCCTATACAAAGTACCAATTAGACTATGCCTCGTTTGGTTTAGGAGACCCATCCAGATTCTGGCCCAACTTCCATTATTGGTAATGAGGGTGAAAGATGGATGGTTATACAAGTGAAAGATGTAGATGAAGACTATGTAAAAGAAACATAAAGAAATCTAATATACTTATACTCTATCCTATCTTAGCTAGGAGAAAATTATAGTAACTGAGTAATATGTAATGAAACCAAACTCTTCTTAAACCCTAATCAGGTAGTTGTCATGAATCTGCAAACTTAGAAACACATGCATACAAATATATAACTAGAAAAGCCTAAATGATATTTCTTCATACATCAACAACTCATATGCTCAAGACGTGATGTATAATAAATAATAACAAAAATGAAAAAGTAACATAGATTGCATCATAAAAGTTTATAAGAAAACATTTCCTTACATCCCATGTGAGTAGCTAAATTTTTTTCGAAAATAGTTCATAGCAAACAACAATACACATCAAATTTTATTTCTCTCAAAATATGGCCATGAGAGCTTCTCAATATTAATTAACCAGGTATCTTCTAAAAAATGAGTTTTAGATAGTATACAAAACTTGAAGAGACCTCTTCAATTGGGTATCTTCACATATTTATACCACTATCCCTAAATCATGGAGGTGAATTCTTGTATTTCAAAAGAAACCCTTACAAAAAGAACCTTTCATATTCCTTGTCTAAGATTGTGACACATGTAGGGAAAAAGAAAAAACTTAAAGTGGCTAGAAAAAGCCAAAATAAAATGTTATTAACAACAATTTTGAATTTATGTTTCGTCCTTTTCATGGAATCTTGTCCTTGATATATGTTGTCCACATTTCCAGCTAATCATACAGTGTTAATATCTAGAGGCATGCTAATTCCTCGAGGGTAGTTGCATGCATGGTCATGTTGTCCTTTAGGGTCTACATATCCTTTTATAATGTATCCATGAATGTCTAGATCATAGTATGGAATTTGGTTGGTTGTATGTGATTCTACATGATCAAGTCCATTGTTACTTGGGTAGTTGACTTGGTGAATTTTCGTCTACGACTTGTGATGTCCTATATTTTATTGACCAGTTCTTCCATTATTAGATTCTTTCCAACCTTTTATAACTTTGGAACTAGACACATTTTGATCAATTCTTGTGTTGCTTTGTGCAATCACAAACATATCACCATCGGGATAATTTTCTCTATGTCCTCCCTTTGTCCAGTTTAATGACAATGCTCTAATTAATAGAGATACATTTTTCTCTCCATACTTGAAGGAAGAGGGAGTTTGATTGGCATATTAATATTTTCTACAATTAATTTGTCTATATCTCCTATAGTTTTAATTTTTGTATTCTTGGCCTGTACTCTTCTCTGGTGATCAATGATGGTGAGAGATGTTTCCTGGAATACATGTAGGTGGGAATACATGTCAATGATAGCCTCTTCTAGTTTTTTTCTGACCTTCTCTTCGCTAGCATTAAAACTTTGCAGGTTGCCTTCATCGATCTTTACTTGATGGAGTTGTTCCTCCAATTATTTGATCCTTACCTCCTTCTCCATATTTTCCTAGCATAAATTTTGGATGTTCTCTTCTATGGAATTCATGAAGGCTAAGACAATAGAGCTATGGTGACTAGATCTTCCCTACAATTTATTTTTACGAGGGTCTGTGTAAGGAATGAAATTGGGCTCCATCCTATCACTAAAACTTTCTTCACTTGCTCTTGTAAAATCGTACTCAACAATTTGTTGTAGGTGAATTTTTATAAATTGAGAACTTCGTTTTCCTTGAAAGGGGTGTGGAACCCTAGATCCATCCTACCAAATGGGTTGTGACTATTGGAATCTACTATGAATACCTCTGGAAGATCATTTTCCATCAAAGATGTCTCATTTTTTTGGCTTCTTCATCCTTCTTGAGTCGTTCTTCTCCAACTTCTTTTTGTGTAGCTTCCTTAGTTTCCCTTTGTGTTTCCTTTGTTGTTTTCATTGTTGCATCATATTTGGCCTTGGATTTATCCTCTTCAAAAATCTTCCTCTTCTTCTTCGCATCGTCGTTCTTCTTCTTTTGGAACTTTTCTTTCTTCCTTCTCTTCTTTTATACTATTGTTTCTTGTTCCTCTGCATATCCTGACAACACAGATGTAGTTGTGTTAGATCTCATTTCTACAACCTATTCTTTTTCTTTCCTTTTGACCTCTTCTCTTTCCTTTTCTTCATCGAAAATCCTTCTGATATGATTACCAAATATTTTGAATCGGACTTTGTTGTAAGTCCTTGCACTGCTATGCACTTATTCTTCTTCCCAAACCTTTGATGTATATTCCCAAGGCACGACAAGCTTGTTGAAGTGTTCTTTGATGACCTTCTTTGGGTCGTTCCTTCTGAACCTTTCTTCCCCAAAGTGGTATCCACTTCTTCTTGATATTGTATTTTGTTTTCAAAGTAACAGGTGCCAATGTATAATGGGAAGGGAAGCCATATAGAATTCGTATCTTGGTAAAATATTCCCCAGACTTTGTTCATCACCATTTGATAAGCCACTTCCTGAAACACTAGTTTAACTGGTACAAAATGAAGAAGTAGATGGGGGGATTTCATAGCTCCATATACCCTAATGTACTTGTCATGTTCCATAAAGTACCAATCCCTTATTCTCCTAGTGATGGTCAATTCTTTGTTATTCATACATAGGGTTGGTGTGAAAAATATGAAATCATACAACAGAGCTAAGAAGTGCTCACAAAAATTTTGGTATTGTGTTCCATACTTGTGCTCCTAGAGGACTTTGCAATATATGTGAATGGCCAGGTCTGATGGATGCCACACCCAACCCATATTTGTGTATTGGTGGGCGATGCACATGATTTCCATGAGGTACAAAGACATATGGAAATTTGACAAGGTCATGAGCATGGCTTCTACAACCACTGTGATAACTTCTACTAGGTTTGTTGATCGGATATCATCCTAATTGAATGATAATAATTTGTGTGCACAATATTAAATCAATGGCATATATGATAGGTGGAATTTGGAGTTATCCATCTCTCTGTACTTCCTGCATAACATGGCCACCATGTATTGATAACTCTTTATTAACATGGTCATAGGGTTTTTTTTAGTGGGTCTGATCTTGAACTGCTTATCTAGATTGTACCATATGGAGCATATATCTTTGCCTCTTTGCTTGAACTCACCAAGAAGTCCACTATCTAGCTTCTTGGTACCCTTGTGCATATGATAACACTTGGTTATGTCTTCAGGACAGAATGATGTTATGGAATCTCTTCTAGCATTACAGATATACCTTCTCCCTAAGTCCACATGTTTAAGTATCCAGGAGACGACGTGGGAACAAGAAAAAGAAACAACACAGGTTGCTACTCTATGTATCCCAAATTTTCTGATGTTTTTGAAATGTCTGAATTCATCCTCATCTTTTGAATGGAGGGATTTATTTATTTTTTTAACATTTGGTATAAGTCACCCCATCTGAGTGGATCTTCTCCCTTTTCCAGTAATCTAAAAGTGTCATTTTACATTGCATCGACGATATATCACTCATATTCAATCTAGTGGCCACTTCTGAAAGCTTATGTGGTAGGTTCTTTGTCGATCGCCTTCTTCCTCTGAGACATATTTGAATTTGAAAATAAAAAATGAGATTAATCCAAAGACATAAGCATGATTGGGAACAAAAATGAGTTTATCTAATCATTCTATATGTAGTACTCGAGGAGTCACTTGTGTTAATACTAGGTGAAATATCGTCGTCTCGGGATGAGAGCATGATAACATGAATTATGGGTGTTAGACAATTTGTTTAGATTGATGGAAAATTGGTTTGGATTGTTGGTTTCCATTCATGTCAACCTTTGGAGAGTGATATTGTAGATTGATGTCAACCCTTGAGTATGTCTAGTATCTCTACAGGTATGGGTAAGGAACCCAAGTTTGGTTGTGGAATATTGTAATGAATATTAGTGTATATGAAGGTAAGACTATTCTATGTGGATAGTGCATGTCATGTCATATCTGGTGATATGTGGAACGCCACATAACTCCTCACAATTAGAGAGTTATGGCCTTGTGAAATTGGAGAACCCTCATGAGTTATCTAGAATCCCCTAGAAGGTCAAAGAAGACAAATTATTCTAGAAACTCCTAGAAGAAGTTGACTAGTCAAAGTGGGTGAAACTAGGAGTTAATCATGGGTATAGTTGTTGCATTATGAAAATAATTAAAAATAAATTAGTTGCAACAAAAAGTTGAGTTTGGTAATTATGGTAAAGTAGTTGTGATGAAAAGATTGAATACTCAAAGTGGTTGACCAAGAAATAAATTAAATAATAAAGTGGTTGTAACAAGAATTTGATTAAGCGCAAAGAAGTTATGAATTGACTAATTACAGAAAAGTTAGTTGCAACAAGAAGTTGTGAGTAAAGAGAAATTCTTTAAATAATAAATTAGTGAAAGTGGTTGAAAAGAAAAATTATTTAAATAATAAAGTGGTTGCAACAAGAAGTGGTGAGTCTACTATTTATGGATAAGTCAAAGTGGTTGATAAATAAATAAATTAAATAATAAAGTTAGTTGCAACTAAAAGTGGAGAGCTCACTATTTGTGGTAAATTGGTTAAGTTAAGTGGACAAAGGTTGAATATTCAAAGTGGACAAAGTGGTTAAGTGGAAAAAAGTGGGTTAACGGGTTAACCCTAGAAGATGAAGAAAGGGGTAAAGTTGTTGCAAGGAAACTTCTATAGGAAGACATGAAGAGTATAAAAGAAAGGACAATCCTCTCTCATTTGTCTCTATTGAAATTCATTGAACATCATTTGTGAAAGGTTACTTAATAGGTATTATTGATAGATCAAACTTGCGGAAAAATAGTGTGGCAAAAAGAACACAGCAAAAAAAGTGTGGCAGAAAAATCACATAGAAAAACTGCGATAGAAGAACCGCGGAAGAAGAATTACGGTAGAAGAACCATGGAAGAAACATGGTTGGAGTCTATTTATGATATATATGGTACATCTTGTTTGAGGTATTTTTGTTGAGATATGGTTTAGCTCTTGAGATGATATTGGTTTCAATATTGTTGCATATATCAGATTTGTTGAGGGATACAATTGGTATTCGACATATGGATATTGAGATTTTTGTTGTGATGTGTTGTTGAAGTTGTTTGTTTAGTTTGAGGTTGCATATTAGTAAGGGTTTGACGTCTAGTCCATGTGAGGGTTTATTACACATGATTATGATTTATGCACATGTATGGCACATATTGATACAGGTTTATAGTGGTATATCTCACAGTGATAGTGTAGTAGTGGTTTCATCATTTGACACTTATATTTCAGGGAAGCAGGATGGGGAAAGGAAAGGGGGTTGTAGTCTCCTTTCAGTTAGTGTCGAAGAATCAAGGAGTTGGAGCTTCCTTCAGGTTGGAGATTGAGAAGTAGGTGGTTGTAGCTACCTTTCGGTTGTAGCTGGAGAACCCAGTGGGTTGTAGCCTCCTTTAGGTTGGAGCCTGAGAAGCTAGGGGTTTGGAGCCTCCTTCCAGTTGGAGCTATAGAATTGGAAGTTGGTGTTTCATTGAATGAAATTATTGACATATAAGAAAATGATTCCATGGTTTTCTCCCGCATTGGTTTTCCACGTAAATATTGGTGTATTGTGCATTGTGTGGATGTGTTTGTTATTGTTTAATATGCACTGATGGATGTTAATGTTTGTGATACAATATTATATTGATGATAAACACATGAACATGGTTGAATAAGTTAAAGGAATATACATTGTGGTTTAAAGTATTAGTAAATGGTATAATTGTTCATTACTGATCTACCCCCCCTCTCAGTAATCAAACAATTGGTATCAGAGAAAGTTTCCTTGAAGAGACAGTTTAACCACTAGAAGGAGATCTTGGAATACATTGAGAATGGAGTGTTATAGAAAGATGTTTTTCACCCCATGCAACTTGCTCAGAAGGAATTTTTCATTTCCCTATGCAAACTTGAAGTCTTTTTTTGGAATTCCCAAAGATGAAAAACATATCCTTCCACATATGCATGCCCTAACAACTACACATCATGCGTATACGAAGGTTGCACCATCACTACCGGCGTACATCGGGTTTTGTGTCCAAAACTAAAAATGGTGTCGGGTTTCCATGTCATGTCATGACATCCATGATCCTTGACCTTCCATATACTAGAAACGTTCTAACTCTTCCCTTCAACTCCATTTGAAAGATATAAATGGGCCATATCCAAGCTGTGGAAGAGGGAGAAGAATTCAAATTTGAGAGAAAAGTTGTTTCAGAGAAATTATTCACTTCATATTGAGTCTGCATCCCTTTGTCCTTGTTATCGCTCAGTTTGTAGTTTTAGGTCAAAGGCTAAAGGGTAGAGATCAAACTGGCGTAACAGGAACCTCCCCCACCCAATGTCACCTCAATGGGGAGGTTCTTTCTGTTTAGGGAGGTTAGCCCAGGGGAGACGTCCCCGACAATTTGGGGTTTGAAGAGGCAGAAGGTATTAATTCAAATTTTAGAGTTCCCTCCTCACAGGTTTCCACCAGAGTCAGATAGTCTGGCTAATCAGCCAATAAATCAAGTGTATGCCCTATTGAAAAAACATTCCTGGAACAAAACAACAACAATACAATATATATATATATGCAGGCTATAGCTCAAAGGGTTAGTACTTCAATGACTATCTGCTATTATTCAATAAGCAATGTAAAGTAATAGATACAAGATGAAGTCAACGTTTTGTCAATTAAACATGAAAGAGAATCAATTCATCAATATCTATCAAGATGATTAAGCCTAGAATGTAACCAATCAAAAATTTGATCAATAAATGCTCCAAATAATCTCTTAATTACTTATATTCAACTTTTTTTGCGTCAAGATGAAATAACCAACTATGACGTCATCCCTAATTAGGTTAGTTTGTTAGTTAGGGTTTCAAAATTTAAGGTTTTGAGGAACGTTTTGTAAACTAAGACTTCAACGTTGGAGGTCAAATATCAGTGCCTAAGGGTATATGGAGTCAAAATATAAGGGCACCAGGTCTTGAAAGGATGAAGGCTTAAATACTAGAGGGAAGGGTTCTAGAGTGCTGCAAAGGCAGGGCCCTAGAATCAAAACCCTAGGGGAAAGAGGCTCACTCCGGTGTTTCTTAAGCAAGGCCTTGTGCTCTTTCCTCCTTCTTTAGGTCAACTTGGCAAAATGGCTAACATAAAGAATAAGTCTAAGGGATAAAGTGTTGCAAGGACAAGGCTTTCAAACCCTAGAAGATGAAAACCCTAGGTGTAGGTAACCTAGGCCTAGGACGTCACCTTCTTTCAACTTATAAAATTCAACGCTAGCTCAAAGGAAGAAGCAAGATAAGTGTAGCAAAGGCTAGGCTCTATCTCTTTCCTTCAATGGCTGAAAAGATTTCTCTCTAAGGGGACATGTAACAATGACCTACTTGTGTGCTTGTTACCTAGGGTTTTAAATCAGCAATATAATAAGCAAATGTAAGAAATTACACCTACAACCATTCAATTAAAAAATTTTGTAGGAAAATTCACTTACATATCATGAAGAGAAGCATAAGAAAACCCTAGTTGTAAACCTTCCTTAAGAGAAATGCCATAAAATGCCAAAAATATCCTTCCAATAGAAAGTGCGCCTCACTTAGACAACAAATATACCCAAGAAAGGCGCAAAAATCAGACCTCACAAGTGTGAGTGAATTGTGTTCTGTCAAAATGAGTGAAAACATCCTCAATTTATATCATCCAATGACCTTTAATTAAAATCAGGTCATTAAAACAACCGACAAGGCTAATAACTAAAAATCATATTGTTTTACATTAAACTACTAAAAGAAAACCCTAAATGAGAAATGAACAAGACGTCTAGTGCATTTGAGGGAGACGTTGGCCCTTTTCAGGGAAAATCACAACACTGGATGACAAACGTTGGTCCTCTCTGGGCCTCCAAACTTTGCCACACGTGCCAAACTACCCTGTAAATCTGCCATGCACTGGAGGTGACGTCAAGGATCTCTAGAGGATGTCTTGGGTCAACAGAGGGACACGTTCCACCTATAGTGGGTCAACCCCCTAGGGTTGGGCTCAGCCAAGGCATCCTAGATGAAAATGTCCTTCTTCTTCTCTCGTGCAAAGGCTCGACCAATCACTGTCCTGTCTCTTCCCTTGATGAGGTCCCAACAACCATCTGATGGGCTCTTCAGCCCCATGGAGGTCCGAACTAATCATCTCCCCATGTGTACCGGTCCACCTAGTACCTGCCCGTCGAGCATGGTCCTGCACATCAAAAACTTCTCCCTCCATGGGCTCATTAGTCCTCGGGATAATAGCAATTTCAATCACATTTCATCATTAATTTTATCAAATGCATGCATAAAACCCCTAACATATCATCTAATAGCTCAAAGACATTACAATGACCTACTATACAAAGCCTAAGAACAAGACAAAGTTCCCTATTGGGCCAACATCCAAAAGAAGAGGAAAGTTCCCAAAGGATATCATCCAAGCCATGTAACACGAGGTGGTGTGGTCAAAGGATGTCCAGACATAGTGGAAGACAGGGGTGATATTATCCATGGGTGCCTTTGTAGGAGGTGAGTTGTACCTGTCATGGATGCAATTATTTCCAAGCCCTTTATTGTCTTTATTCTTTCTTTTATTTATTACTTTTTCTTTCCTTTTATTTCAAGTTCTAACTAGAGGACATTGCCTTGGCGTGGTGACCAGATCTGACAGTGTTACCCACGATTACTTTCACATAGATGATAAGTCTATCTCGTGATGAGACCCCCTTTCCCTTAGCCATGCAACCAAAGGTCACTGCCCTGGCGTGGTAACCAGATAATGGCAATGTCATACTGCTAGGTACCTATGAACATAATGGGTTGGATCGTGATGAGACCCCCCATCCTCTTGGCTAGGTCTTGTTTTTTGTTATTTTTCTTCGGGTCCTTCTTATTTCTTATTGAGAGGAATTTTATTGCCTTCTCGGGGATCCCTGGGTGAGGCATCTCTAGGTTTTATTTTTTTATGGATTTTATATTTTACTAGATGATTTTACCCCCTGGGCGTTCAGCCCCTTCTTCCTATAGAATAAGGTGTAACCCCACAAATAGGTCATCCTAATGTCCAGACTAGGGGAATGGGATAGATGAATGGGAGATAAGATGTAAAAATGATAATATGATGGGAGCAGACAATGGCTCTTCAAAATCCCCCCTGGAAGCTAACCAAAACCTATGGTTACAAGCTTGCTAGGGTACCCCGTCAATCCTCCCAACCATGGTCAAGTGGGTTAGTGTAAGATCCAAACAGTCATCATAAATGAAAGGAATCCGATGCATATATCAAAAAGTTATAATTATCAAACATGACACATACCATGATACCTGGACCAATTAACTCATGGAGCAAGAGTCTTTTCCGATACAAGTCCAAGCCGAAGGTGATGGATGTTGTTGCTGCTAACAGGACAAGTCTGATGAAGAGGAAGAAAGATGGGCCCTCCAGGGCCATGCTCAGGTCAATCCTACTCTTGGTACTCCATGTCTAGGACCTGTGGGCCTCAAGACATGATCTCCTAGTTATCCCATGAAATCGGGGATAACATCTAGCTCCAACTCGGGGACATGTGCTCACCGTAGAGCACATGAGAACCTCATCATCTATAGAATAAACCTGCAGACATGCTCACACTCGAAAAAGGCATCAGTAACAAAGGTGGGGTGGTATTTCCACCCTGCATATATAGATATATGTATATAGAGTAATCATAAATGCGAATAGAAAGTGAGATACTTACCTATACTTACCTGTTGGTTGCATGTTGGTGTAGTCAAACAACCAGTGAATACAACCCAACAACGTTCCTCGATACCTTCCTTTATGCTTCATCATAAACCAAAACAGTGATAAATCAAGCACAAAAATGTCATGAGTCAGAATATGTATCATATCATCGGGAATCTCAAAGTCTAACTCATGGAGGTGGGTGGGAGGGATAAAATCCTGCCAAGTCCATTTCTAAGGAAAGTATTCAATCAACTTCAAGAAAGGGTCATGAAAAATGCAAGGTTCAGAAAACTAACCAAAAGGGCCTGCAAACTGGCTACCTAAGACATCCTCACGCTCTAAAGTCAAGGAAGGGGTTGACAAAGATCTAGCAGATGACTGGTAAACCATCAAGGGAAAGTTGAAAAACTGGGATAACTGACTCAAACTTGGAGTACCCAACCAACCCTTGTAGTCTAAGGTTTTTGTAGGAGGAAAATCAACATAAAAAGGGTACTTCCCAACTACACCTTTAATGGAAAAGAATGGTAAAATAATAACAGGTGGCTGGAGTGAAAAGTCATGAGAATCCTTCTTTAGGCAAACAATGTTTTTACTCCTATCAAAATCCAAGCATAGTGGCGGTTGATAGTCATCTTCATATGGTAAATCTAAGTGCTCATAGGAGTACTCATCAAATTCCTCAAGGTAAAACCGAAAATCATCAAGCAAATTTTGTACTCGGTCAACCTTGGGTGTTTGTGGAGAGTTAGTAAAAATCTCATCTCCCTGTTGCCACTGTTCAAGAGCTTGCTGTGATAATTGCAAAGGCAACACTTGGAGATGACTTTTTATGTCATATATGGGATCCATATCATAACTAAATTCATCCCATCTATGTCTCCCAACATGTATGAATTCGTCGAAATCAACTATGTCAGTATCAATATCATAACATGGAGGAGTCAAAACACCCAATACTTCTGTACTCTCTGTGTCATAAGGTAAAGAGCCACTAAAAACTTGGAAGGGGGAATAATTTACCTCGCTTAATCCTTCCTATGCAAGAGCTTCAAGTATTTGGATAACTTCATTAGGTGGAATATTTGCCTCTACATCTTTAGTCATGAGACATAGGGGATCTAGCTTGTCCAAGGGTTCCATTCCTTCTTCATTCTCTGAGTCATAGAACAAGGTATCATCAAAAGAATGAAAATGACTTACCTCATTCTCTTCTTCTTGTGCAAGAGGGATAGGATCTTGGAGAGATTCATCAGACTGAGGAGCGATTATTGGTGTTTCAAATCCTCGTTGTAAAACCGAAAAATCATCAAGCAGCTCTTGTACCGTCAACCTTGAGTGTTTGTGGAGAGTTAGTAAAACTATCTCCCCTGCTACACCGTTTCAAGAGTTTGTCAGCCGTGATAATTGCAAGGCACAATTTGATGACTTTTAAAAGTCATATATGGATCCATATCATAACTAATTATCCCATCTATGTCTCCCAACATGTATGAATTCTGTCAAATCAACTATGTCGTTATCAATATCATGTAACATGGAGGAGTCAAAACACTCCAATACTGCATTCTCGTGGTCATAAGGTAAAAGAGCCACTCTGCAAAACTTGGAAGGGGGAATATTTTACCTCGCTTAATCCTTCCTAAGCAAGAGCTTCAAGTATTTGGATAACTTCATTAGGTGGAATATTTGCCTCTACATCTTTAGTCATGAGACATGGGATCTAGCTTGTCCAAGGGTTCCTATCTCCTTCTTCAGCTCCTCGAAATAGAACAAGGTATCATCAAAAGAATGAAACATTCTACTCCTCATTCTCTTCTTCTTGTGCAAGATAGATAGAATCTTGGAGAGATTCATCGAATCGGTGGAGCCATTGTTTCAACCCATAATTCACGCCTCTCGCTACATCTTCGTTGGCCTATTGATTATGGGAGAGGTCTTGCCCTCTGCGAAGCCGACAATGGCCTCAAACCTCGCCGCCCTTATATCGCAGATTCTCGTATTGGACTGCTTTATTTTGATATCTCTACAATCTCATGGGTGAATCGCTTGTAGTGGGCGTTTTGAAGCGACATCTTCATACATTTAAGCAATCCTGGCTTCTAGTAAGGTCTATAAACTTCTACCGGGATGAGGGTGTATGAAAGATGATATACCTCGTCCCGCAAGAACTCTTTAAAATGATTTTGTAAGTAGGATGGAAGGGTGAGAAAAACCAATTTTATAAGAGCATCCTCTCCTCACATAGTTAATTTTTTTGGAGTATTTGAGGAGTTGGGAGGCCCAAAATGTTGGAGAGTTGTTTATCCAATTTGTATCAAAGTAATTTGGGTATCCTTGAAGAATTCTGAAATCAATACTTGGATAGGCTCTTTGTTCCCGTGCCATGATCCCCATATAACTTTGAAAAATATCACGTAGCAATGTAAGCGCAATCTAAGAAATATTAGTGGAGCTTGCTCTTAAACTACCAAAGAAAAGGGGAATAAAAACCTAGTGGACTCACCTCTGCTTGGGGTGACAGTTAAAATGAGTAAAGTGCTTCGCCTCACAAAAAGATCACGTATTGATGAAGATTGACTTTAGCGATTCCCGCAGCTGATCACGCTTAAAATGTTACCGAAGTTTTAGGTCAAAGGCTAAAGGGTAGAGATCAAACTGGCATAACAGGAACTCCTTCACCCAATGTCACCTCAATGGGAGGTTATTTCTGTTTAGGAGGTCAGCTCGTGGAGACGTCCCCCAGACAACCTGGGTCTCGAAGAGGCGTATGTTAAGTCAATCTTAGGTTCCTCTCCCTCACGTGTTACCACCGAAGTCGATAGTCCGGGTTAATCACCAATAAATCGGCGTACCCAATGGAAAACACTACCGAAAAAACAACAATAATATAATATATATATATATATATATATATATATATATATATATACATATGCAAAGTTATGCAGGCTATAGCTCAAAGGGTTAGTACTTCAATGACTATCTGCTATTATTCAATAAGCAATGTAAAGTAATAGATACAAGATGAACTCAACGTTTTGTCAATTAACCATGAAAGTGAATCAATTCATCAATATCTATCAAGATGATTAAGCCTAGAATGGAACCAATCAAAAATTTGATCAATAAATGCTCCAAATCATTTCTTAATTGCTTATATTCAACTTTTGTTGCGTCAAGATGAAATAACCAACTATGATGTCAGCCCTAATTAGGTTAGTTTGTTAGTTAGGGTTTCAAAATTTAAGGTTTTGAGGAATGTTTTGTACACTAAGACTTCAACGTTGGAGGTAAAATATCAATGCCTAAGGGCATATGGAGTCCAAAGATAAGGGCACCATGTCTTGAAAGGATGAAGGCTTAAAGACTAGAGGGAAGGGTTCTAGGGTGTTGCAAAGGTAGGGCCCTAGAATCAAAACCCTAGGGGAAAGAGGCTCACTCCGGTGTTGCTTAATCAAGGCCTCGTTCTCTTTCCTCCTTCTTTAGGTCAACTTGGCAAAATGGTTAACATAAAGAATAAGTCTAAGGGAGAAAGTGTTGCAAGGACAAGGCTTTCAAACCCTAGAAGATGAAAACCCTAGGTGTAGGTAACCTAGGCCTAGGACGTCACCTTCTTTCAACCTA
>SNQJ01S0036487.1:54625-69516 GCA_010110895.2 Picea sitchensis
CAAGATAAGTGTAGCAAAGGCTAGGCTCTATCTCTTTCCTTCAATAGCTGAAAAGATATCTCTCTAAGGGGACATGTAACAATGACCTACTTGTGTGCTTGTTACCTAGGGTTTTAAATCAACAATATAATAAGCAAATGCAAGAAATTACACCTACAACCATTTAATTAAGAAGTTTTTTAAGAAAATTCACTTACATATCATGAAGAGAAGCATAAGCAAACCTTAGTTGTAAACCTTCCTTGAGAGAAATGCCATAAAATGCCAAAAATATCCTTCCAATAGCAAGTGCGCCTCACTTAGACAACAAATATACCCAAGAAGGGCACAAAAGTCAGACCTCACAAGTGTGAGTGAATTGTGTTCTATCAAAATGAGGGAAAACATCCTCAATTTATATCATCCAATGACCTTTAATTAAAATCAAGTCATTAAAACAGCCGACAAGGCTAATAACTAAAAATCATATTGTTTTACATTAAACTGCTAAACAGAAACCCTAAATGAGCAATGAGCAAGACGTCTAGCCCATTTGAGGGAGACGTTGGCCCTTTTCAGGGAAAATCACAGCACTGGATGACAAATGTTGGCCCTCTTTGGGCCTCCAAACTCTGCCACACATGCCAAACTACCCTGTAAAGATGTCATGCGCTAGAGGTGATGTCAAGGATCTATAGAGGATGTCCTAGATCAACAGAGGGACACGTTCCACCTGCAGTGGGTCAACACCCTAGGGTTGGGCTCAGCCAAGGCGTCCTGGATGAAAATGTCCCTCTTCTTCTCTCATGCAAAGGCTCAACCAATCATTGTCCTTTCTCTGCCCTTGATGAGGTCCCAACAACCATCTGATGGGCTCTTCAGCCCCATGGAGGTTCGAACTAATCATCTTCCCATGTGTATTGGTCCACTTGGTACCTGTCCGTCGGGCATGGTCCTGCAAATAAAAACTTCGCCCTCCATGGGCTCATTAGTCCTCAAGATCATAGCAATGTCAATCACATTTCAACATTAATTTTATCAAATGCATGAATAAAACCCCTAGCATATCGTCTAATAGCTCAAAGACATTACAATGACCTACTATACAAAGTTGAAGAAAAAAACAAAGTGCCCTATTGGGCCAGCATCCATAAGAA
Source organism: Picea sitchensis (assembly GCA_010110895.2). Taxonomy (NCBI): domain Eukaryota; kingdom Viridiplantae; phylum Streptophyta; class Pinopsida; order Pinales; family Pinaceae; genus Picea; species Picea sitchensis. Next base: position 55,762 of record SNQJ01S0036487.1, read on the forward strand.
GAGGAAAGTTCCCAAAGGATATCATCCAAGCCATGTAACACGAGGTGGTGTGGTCAAAGGATGTCCATACATAGTGGAAGACAGGGGTGATATTATCCGTGGGTGCCTTTGTAGGAGGCAAGTTGTACCTGTCATGGATGCAATTATTTCCAAGCCCTTTATTGTCTTTATTCTTTCTTTTATTTATTACTTTTTCTTTCCTTTTATTTCAAGGTCTAACTAGAGGACACTGCCTTGGCATGGTGACCAGAGCTAACAGTGTTACCCACGAGTACTTTCACAGATATGATAAGGTTGGCTCGTGATGAGACCCCCTTTCCCTTGGCCATGTAACCAAAGTTCACTACCCTGGTGTGGTAACCAGATAATGGCAATGTCATACTACTAGGTACCTATGAACATAATGGGATGGCTCATGATGAGACCCGCCATCCTCTTGGCTGGGTATTGCTTTTTGTTATTTTTCTTCCGGTCCCTCTTATTTCTTATTGAGAGGCCTTTTATTGCCTTCTCGGGGATCCCTGGGCGAGGCATCTCTAGGTTTTAATTTTTTATGGCTTTTATATTTTACCATCTTCTTTTACCCCCTGTGCATTTATCCCCTTCTTTCCACAGGATAGGGTGTAACCCCATAAATAGGTCATCCTAATGTTCGAACTAGGGGAATGGGTTAGATGAATGGGAGATAAGATGTAAAAATGATAATATGATGGGAGCGGACGATGGCTCTTCAAAATCCCCCTGGAATCTAACCAAAACCTATGGGTACAAGCTTGCTAGGGTACCCCGTCAATCCCCCCAACCATGGTCAAGTGGGTTAGTGTAAGATCCAAGCAGTCGTCAGAAATGAAAGGAATCTGATGCATATATCTAAAAGTTATAATGATCAAACATGACACATACCATGATACCTGGACCAATTAACTCATGGATAAAGAGTCTTTTCCGATACAAGTCCAAGCCGAAGGTGATGGATGTTGTTGCTGCTGACAGGACAAGTCTGATGAAGAAGAAGAAAGATGGGCCCTCCAGGGCCATTCTCAAGTCAATCCTGCTCTCGATACTCCATGTCTAGGACCTATGGGCCTCGAGACATGATCTCCTAGTTATCCCATGAAATCAGGGATAACAATCCTTTTAAGTCTAAACACATTGTTCAACCCCCAAGATCTTCTCTTTTTGATGAAGAACCTCATTGTCTCTCTTATATGAGCTTGTCTTTGGTGGAGGATTGAAGTGGTGGAGGCCCAGCTGGAAGAGACATAGTTTCGCGGTTTAGAGATGTGTCGAGATGGAAGTTTGTCATTTATACACTTCTGTTGATCATATTTTAATAGAAATACTCTTTTCTCATCCAATTAATTTCTTCCAAATAGTTGAATTGTTATTCCATAGGCATTATTTTTATGAATATTGATGGATTATGTTATTATATGCGCTAATTGTATATATCATCACCATATGCTTATGTATCTTGGTTATTGAGGACAAGATGCAGGTTTATAACTTTGACTATATTGTTCAATAGTGGTATTCTTCGAACATCCAGATGAGGCAGGCTATTTATGTTGTCTTGTTAGCATCTTTGTTTATATAGAATACTTGATACTAGAGTTGATTTCTGCAGTCATTTTGTCTCTTGTGGTTTACCCCATTCCATATAGTCCTTTTTTTCGTAATAGAACTGATGACCATACTAGGGAATGAATCTTCTTTTTGGGGTTTGGAGTGTTTTCCTCCTTTGATTATTCTCGATTAGATGGATTTTCTTGTCGTCTGATTGCTTGACAACCTATTTTCATTGAGTATGATTTTATTGGCCTTATCCTTAGCTTGGAAGCATTTCAATACATATATGTGGGTTTTCCCTTGACATATGCGTACATACGCTAATTTTCTTTCTATAGGGAGCATATATACACGGTTTTCTCTTGAACAGTCGCATACATCATCTGTGTTTGCTTGATTGTTGAGTTTGGTGTTTGTTGGGTAAGTTTTGATGGTTGTTGAGTCTTCTTGGATCTCTGTCATGGCTGTTAAATGCCTGGAGATTGATAGGAAACCTTTGTTTGGTTGAATTTTCGGGCATTTTCTCTTTCTCATCATCTTTTTCATTGGTTGTCCTTACATCTTGGGTTGGGTGTTTGCTTCTTGATATCCTTCTTGGTTTGTCTATTTTTCTTATAGTAGAATTTATATATCAAGTTGTTGTTCAGTCCTTGCATTTTCATTTCCTTTATATTGAAGATACAAAAAATAATAATTTTTTCATTGTGGAATTTGATCTTTTGAGTTATTATCATTGACCTTGATACAAGTATGGAAAGATTGCATCTTATTTGAAATTGCAGAGTTGAATTAAAAGTTTCATTTTTTAAAAGCTTATCATTTATTGAGAATTTAAGTTAGGACTTTGCATTATATTTATATTCATTTCTTTTACTTCTTGAGTCATAACATCATTAGTTTTACGACCACGTCCTTTGAGTAAACAAAGCCACTAAAAGTAATGGTGATAAATTTAAAATTGATTAGAAATGATTTTATTTTTCAGGGTGCACAAACTAGCTTAAGAGTTACAACCTTGGAATAGGATTTTGTGAGTAAACGTTTTCAAGGATATTAAAATCAACATATGTGTCTGACTAAGGGAGTGGTGAAATCCATTGTATAATTAGTGATGTTGGGAGGCTCCGCTCACGCCGGAGTAAAGCACGAGATCGTGCGAAGTTGGTTGAGGAGATGTCCCTCCAATACCTTCTTAGCACCAGAGATATTTCTAGGGATCTATTCATATATGGAGGTCTTTCTATTACCTTTATCTCTGTGAGAGGCGGTGCTTTCGAGATTTTGGGATTTGTTACCCTACCCATACGGTGGACCTGACTTACCACTGTTTGCATGTGCATTGATTATATTGTGGTGGATTTAGTTTCTTGACATAGGTAGCCACATAGGTTACTTGCAGGGGTTATTCTGCGGGTACCCTGAGTTAGATAAGGGTCGGACAACACACAACCTTTATGGAGGATTATCTCTCCGGGGGGATCTAACCGACTGCATTGTTAAGCCCACAAGGGCCCTTCAAACTAATTATGATACCTTCGATATTTTGAAGGAAGTCTCAGGCCCATCTTGGAAGAGGCATACCTACTTTAGGGAGGGAGGCCCCTTTCAACCACTTTATCCTATTTTTGTGCATATTGGCCTTTTTGTTTATTTTGGTGTGCTCTTCGATTGTTAGTTGGCCTTAGGATTTTTTTTTATATCTCAATTCTTGAGTCATCATGGAGCCAAACCATCTTCCTTGTAGGTCTCGTCGTTTGTTGAAATTGTCACTGCATCTTGAGTCTTTTCCTTCTAAAAGAAATAAAGTTATCAAGTGTGGTACACACACCTCCACCTACCAGACTTGTGGTCATAAAAGTATGAGTATTGAGTCGAGTCAGAAATATACATAGACTCCTTTGACTCCCATACCTACCGTAGTTAATGGAACTCCTTCTATTCCTTCGACTATTACGGTTGTAGTGTCAGAGGTTCCCATTATGACTCTTGTCTGGCCTGTAGTTAATACTCAACCTATAGTAACGAACCCTTTTGGGTCTCTTTTTAGTTCATCAGAATACAATACTCGATCCATCCCTTCGGCCTCTATCCCTTTCTTTTATAGTATGCCAAATTTCACATCGCAATTTCATCCTCCATTCCAACATCTAATATGAATCCTAGTATTGGACTTGGAGGCATGGATCCTACACATATTCCACTTTCGTTTGGCGTTGCTCATATTCCCCAGAGGACTCCTATGGTTGGAAGCCTACCTCCTTTTCACCCTAGGTCTAATCCTGGTCTTAATGCTCCTAGATGGAGTAATCAACCAAGTGGACAAGTTTTCTCTTATGTTTTGTCATTTACACCTAAATCCTCCACACTGATTTTGACCAACACATTTGGAATAACAAATCCACCTCTATCCTCCGGATTTCCACCTAGAGGAGGCCAGTTTCATACTTTGGGAAACCTCCAACCTGGAGCTACTCTAGTTGGGGTAAATATTTACAACCCTCATCATAAAATTCCTACTGGAATGGTGCCCAACCAACCCCTTATGAGTCAATTTGGAGGAGGATTTTACAACATTGGATAGGGCCATGGTGCATACCAAAACCCTAGATGGGTTTTGATTCCCCAACATCAATATTTCTTAGGAGCTTGGGGCTAGATGTCACAACCCCGTATCTCTTTTCTAGCCATGATCAATTTTCTAGACTTGTCAAGATTAATGAATAATCCAGTGCGTCATGACCCAACATACCCCCCCGTCCCCACCAAGATTCCTTCAGATATTTTGAAATTCGAGGGAAAGACTGGTAAGGATCCTGGTGATCACGTCACTACTTTTCATCTTTGGTTCTCCTCCAATTCCCTTAACGATGATTCTATTCGTTTAATATTTTTTCAACGCACCCTCACGGGGGTTGCAGTGAAATAGTATATAGAGCTACTAGAGGGGATGTACGAGAATTTTGATCAGATGGTTTTAGTTTTCCTCAACCACTTCCAATTATCAGTTCTTTATGATGCCAACATAGAACTTATGTCGGGCCTCCACCAGGAAAATTCCACTCATATCTCGGATCACATCCAAGAGTGGCGTAGATGGAAGAGGTTGATCAAATCCTACATTCCTCTAGAGTTCCTGTTGGAATGGTTTCTTAAGTATTTATTGCCTTATATTTCGAAGGATGTTTCTACATCTAGGTTAACATGTGAAGAGGAAGAGATTTTTAAAGCCCAACATTTAGATATCATATATGCTTAGTCTGGGATGTTATACGAGATTCTTCTTGATGCATCGAGGTTGAACTATGACCCTAGACAAAAGCCTGAGCCTCATGCCGATGGAATTATAGGCTCCGCAAGCGTTAAATGTACATACTTGGTGACACACCAATTGAAATAGTTGTATATAAGCTAGTGTGTAGGAGGAAAGGCTTCGTCAGTGTCCTCCACTCCCACTCAATCGATGGATGTGCATTCTGTGCAGTCATCAACCAACGCGAATGGTAACCAACAACCAGGAGGGAATAAAAATAAAGGACGTGGTAAAAATAATAAGTGTGGGAGAAATGATGATAATAAACCCAAGGATAACACTAGCAATGATATATTGAAGGTTAATGTTGGTGAGGGAAATAAAGAGAGGTGGAAGGTGAAATTCCCTTGTAATCTTTATATCGATGATCACCTTACCCACTTGTGCCCCAAAATCGAGGAAACTGTGAGGCTTTTATCTCTAATGCCCATTGTGTTGACTAATCCTTTCCATCATAATGATCATATGGCCTCGAGCTCCTCTATTGTCGTAAATGTGGTGAGTGGGAGTCAAAACCCACCGACACAAGACAGTGACTATCTAATCCAATCCCCCACCTCGTACTCTGAAAGGACTACTCAAACGCTCTACCCACAACCCTAATACTAGAGCTGCCCAAAACTACTCTATTGTTGAGGATCTAGGTCAAACCCCTTACATGATGTTGTCTTTGGAGGTACTCCAGATGTGTCCTTCACAGAGGAATTCCTTGTTAACTGCGTTAGGATCTCTAGACCCCTATGACTTTAAGGTTATCAAGTTCAACGTCATGGATGTGAAGCCTCTCTTGCCTTACCACGTGGCCTTTCAAATCCATGTGAATTACTCAAAGTATACCATCAAACATACTCTTATTGATGAAGATGCTACATCATGTGTGATGTCTCTAATCTATTGGAAATCCATTGGCTCTCCAACCCTCTCTCAATATTCGATTATGTTGACTGCATTTTATGGTCATTATTTCCATCCCCATGGTATTATTCCTACATTTCCAATCCAATTAGGTGGGAAGATAGTGGAGGTGGATGTCAAGGTGGTTGATGCACCCCTTGAATATAACTTATTACTAGGGCATAACTGGAATTATGCTATTACTGTAGTCGTTTCGTCTGTTTTCGGTAGTTTATGTTTTCCTCATGATGGGAAAATCATGACAATCGATCAGTTATCCTTTGCGCATGCTAGTCCCAATGCATCCGTTGGACCTTCATCATCATGATTGACAATTCTCAGCCGACAACTCACAATATTGGTGTCCAAATGTATTCTTCCCTTATGCATACCTCTGATTTCGTGGTACCAATTCATCATATATGTGCCATGTCGAGTAGGTATGCTTCATCAATGAGGTCTATTCCTTTCCACACTTCGTATTTTAATGATCCTTGGATGTTACGTTCCTCGACCTTGTCTTGTGAAGGTCAATCACATATTGGAATGGAAATGCCACAATCGATGGCAAAAATAGCATATCATGTTGTTCTTGACTCTACTTCTGACCTAGATCTTGTCCCCTTGCAGGTGAACGAGGAGGATCCTATTCTTTGGCCCATATGGGCCACCTCATCATCTTTCTCACATGATTTCCTCGATGATACTTTACCTTCAGATGAAGAAATCTTAGAAGCCATGAATGGTTCAGATAGGCCATGGGATGATATGTATCATCACTCTTACTTCCTCCCATAGCTTGCCAGAATCAAACAAGACTATTTTAGATCTACCTTGAGCGAGATAGTCAGTCATGTCATAGTTCCAATAGATACGCACAACATTTATGTTGAAGGAAACATGGTGAATATTTCTCCTACCGTCACATTCAACATCTCTCGTATTCCTGGTAAATTTGAAAATGTATATATCGATGTAGATTGTTTGCCTAAATAAATTTAGATCTACACCAAGCTCTCCAAAGAATTTTGTGATGTATTCTCTTGGTCTTATGAAGATATGTCAGTAATCGACCCTCGAATTGTCGAATATGAGATTAAAAACTACCTAAATGCTAAACATGTTCGACAACGAATTAGAGTTGTTAATCCTAGGAAGGCCTATGCTATTAAGGCAGAGGTGGAGAAATTGCTTAATGCAAGTTTTATCTACCTGGTTCCCTTGAATGAATGGATATCCAATCCCATTCCTGTGAATAAGAAGAAAGAAACCATCCATGTGTGTATGGAGTTTCGAGACCTTAATAAGGCTTGTCCTAAAGACAACTTCCCGACACCTTTCATTGATCAAATCCTCGATGAGTGTGCAGGAAGCAAGTCTTTTTATTTTATGGATGGATTTTAAGGATACAACAAGATTCAGCTTAAATCCGAGGATCAGCATAAGATGACATTTATTTGTCCTTGGGGTACTTTCTCATACTAGAAAATGTGTTTCGGCCTTAAAAACGATGGAGCAACCTTCCAACAAGCCATGACCTTATTTTTTCATGATCTCAAGCATATAGTCGAAGCCTACCTCGATGATCTCGTTGCTCACTCTCGCAAGAAAGTGGATCACTCTACCCACCTTCGGCTACTTTTCGAGAGATGTCGGTATTATCACATCCGTTTAAACCCTCATAAGTGAATATTTTTCATTAGGTTGAGTCATATTTTAGGATTCTTAGTCTCTGAGACTCAGATCATGGTGGATCCTTTAAAGTTTGAGGCAATACTTCGATTTCCTCCCTTACGCAATATTCGTCAGCTTCAAGGTTTACAGGGGGAAGCTAAATTTTTACGTTGGTTTATATTAAACTATGCCAATATTACTAAGGGTTTCATGCATCTCTTGAAGAAGGACACTCCTTTTGTATGGGATGAGAGAGCCCAGGAATCTTTCGATGCTCTTAAGAAATCCTTGGTATTGACACCTCTATTGAAGCCTCTAGACTACAATAGAGATTACTTGCTTTACATCGTCATGTTTGAAGGGACGGTTGGTATGGTTTTAGTTTAGGAGGATGATGAGCTCCATGAGCACGTCATTTACTATATTATTCAAAACTTAGTTGGCTCTGAACTCAAGTAATCTCATGTTGAGAAGCTAGATTTGGTTGTCATACAAGCAGTTCAAAGATTACGACACTATATATTTCTTTGAAAAACTACCGTAGTTGTTTATGTCAACCCATTTAAGTATGTCCTTGTTGGGTCGCCAAAGTACCATCTTTTTACCAACCTTTCACTTAACTTTCAAGTCACTTTCACTTCACTTTTAACCATATTTCACTTTCCCACACCCTTACATTAAACCATTTTCATGATTACATGGGTTTTAGACATATTATTTCCAATGCATCTATTTTAGTGTTTTGAGTGAATTTATGATTAAATGTGGAAAATAACATGTTTACACTTATATATATGAAAGTGGGATGAGTTTCATGATGTTCACAAGTGTATTTGAAGACTCAACTAAGTCAAACTTGACCATCATCAAGCCTCAAATTCGAATCCTCTTCAACCCCTCAAAGATTTGATGAAGATTTGAAATTTACTCAAGTGTCTTGGATGGAGATTAATCATGGAAGAGAGATTTGTGAGGGGATTTTTAGAGATATCACTTGATATGTGTGAGCACATGGTTGTAACCAAATGAGACATTTGTGGATCTAGAAGAGATTTGTGGATCTAAGTTATCTTAAACTTTTTTGTATAAAATGAGTGCCTCCTCCATTTCAAAGGGGGACTCTTGGAGCATTGTATCAACTTATGATGGAATAAGAATCAAGCTTTTTTTTTCGCATAGTTTCCATTCTAGTTCAGATTTAGAATGATTTAGTTTATGTCTTACTTTGTTCTTGGGAGAATTAGGCTCACTCCAAATGAATCATAGTAGCATTTCTTCTTGTTTTAATTCTTTTGAATAGGTTTATATGCTTTATTGTTTTATTAGAATTATTTGATGATATTGATTATTGATAGGTTATTTGAAACATTCGAGAAGACCTCCTGAAGGGAGCTAGTGTTTTCATGCCTACAACAACTAAGCCCAGCACAAGTGTATTTATTTTCAATGCATGATGTTTACTTGATGATCTTGATTGATGGGTTATTTGAAACATTTCAAGAAGACCTCCTGAAAGGGAGCAAGTGTTTTCATGCCTACAACAACTAAAGCCTTTTAAAGAGTATTTATTTTTCAATGCATGAGTGTTTACTTGATGATCTTGATTGTTGATGGAGTTATTTAGAGCGATGGGAGAAGACCTCCTGAATAGGAGCTAGTGTTTTCATGCCTACAACAACTAAGTCTTGTTAAGTGGAATGCAAGAGTTAGGGTTTGATTGAATTTTTCTTAGATTAGAGTTAGATGCCTACTCTTCCATATATTTTGTTGGCATCATCATAAGCTTACGAGCATCCATGGTTGATAATTAAATGAAAGTAATTAAAGCAATTGAATTGCCCCAACATTTTGGCATCGTTGGGAGGGTGCTAAGGGATTAGGCATTAGGAATTTAATTCAATCGGTTTTGTTTTATTTAGTTTGATTGATGCAAAGAAAGGAGCTAACTCATGATGAAATGACATCTTGGTGACAGCAAGATCTTAGTAACATGAGGGAGTTCAATTATATGATTGCTTTTAATTTTTGTTTCATGATGATTTTTCATCAAATTTCATTCATTTCCCCACAATTTTCATTTGGTGGTGCAGTAAGAGCCACCTTGTTTACTAACCATTTCTGGACAAAGGATCTAGAATGTAGCCCAAAGACTACATTGAGGAATGGTATCAAGAAGCGGTTACGCCAAAATATTCATCAATTCTTCAAGTGATCCTTGCAGCAAATTGAAAGGTCAAATCGATTTCGCATATCCTTACAAAAAACCAGGTACATTTTTCAAGTTGGGATATGAAATTTAAAAATTCCTAATCCGTAAAGTAGAAGCACCATTAGAAGCATGAATATGCTTAAAAATAAAAAATAAAATAGTTTTTTAAGATAGATAGGAAAAATAAAAATAAACTTTATAATTTTTAGGGATAGATTTGATGTTTGTGAGTGCTGATAGAACCATCCATCTACTAACCCTTGCCAGGAAAGATTTGCAATAAAACAAATGATTGAGAACAAGGAGCGGAAGGGAAGATCACAAATGACAAATTAAAGAGGAGAGATCTATAGGGAAAAAGGGACAACATCAAGGAGAAAACAGAAGTACAGAGTTTAAGGTGCTAAAGAATTTGAGGACTTCATAAGAGGTAATTTTTTTAACATGCTTTTCAAGTTGCGGATTTCCAAAATATTTAAAGCATTAAGCCAAGTTTAAGTATGCTCTCTTCATGTTGCGATCTGGAAAGAGAAAGAGAATTTGGAAATAGGTTAGCTCTGAATGTCTTTCTTGATTTGAGAATTTCCAACATTTTTGCAACAAAATTTCATTAATAAATTGCACATTTAAAAATAAAAAATAAAAAGAGCTCGTTGAAATGATGATCTAGGATGTTTTTGGAGTTAAGTCTAAAAATTGTGCTTAGTTGCAAATCCTTAAATTATATCAATTTTCCTCTCAAATTGCACCTTTTTTGTCTTAAGCTTCTTCATAAATTCTACATCTCACTTTAAAAAATTCTCCATCTCATATATAAAATAAAAAATATATAGAAAAATAAATAATATCCCTCATTTAATTTAAAACATTGAATAAAACATAACTCATAAAATTAAAAAATATAAAATTAAAAATTAAAAACCTAGTAAAAAATGTATATATATATATATATATATATATATATATATATATATATATATATATAAAGAATATAAGAAAACAAAAGAAACAAAATACAAAATTGAGATTTTAAAATTAAAAGGCATGCATAAGAGTACAAAAACAAAATACAAAAGTGAGATTTTAAAATTAAAAGGCATGCATAAGAGTAAAAAAATCACAATATATCGTTTTTTTTCACTCTCGATCAAATCCTCCAATCCGTTATGTTTTGGCTCCATTCCCATAAATGAATTGTTGCAAACAAAGAATTTTATGGTGCATAGGTATCGTTCGGCTTTGGTTTATGCCCAGTTGCAGGTTTGAGTCGGACCTATTTGTTGCTCAGGATTCAGCCTTTGTCATTTCCAATCTGTTGGTGTATAAGCTATGGCCAATGGCACGTTCAAACCGCATTATTAAGGCTTTGGCTCTTCCAAATTTCCAAACTTGAAACCTGCAATAAAATTCAATTCTCCATGCTTGTCATCATGGGTCTCAAGCTCTGGTTCAATGGTTAAAAAATTGCTTATATGGTGGTAGATCAGTGGGTCTACGAAACGTTGAGATTTTCGCGCGATTGCACAGAATTGCAATTAAAATCGAACTCTCCGGTGGAAATTAGACACACGACAGGTGTTGTGCAATTATCAGATCGATTGTTATGCTTGCAGAGATCTTGGGTTCGATCCCGTCCGTCGCGCCCTTTTAACCACCCATAGCAAGAAAAACTCAATTCAAATAAATTAATTCCGAGTTCATTGAATAACCCACAAGCTTGGCGCATTGGTAAGTTGTTTGATTTGTATAATGAAGGTCGTGGGTTCAATTCCTATTGGCCCTTCTATTTTATCACTTGTCACATATTTAAAACAAATTTAAATAAATTAATTTCTATTTTAATAAACAAGTCATATGGTTGGTGTAATGGTAAATGTGTTTAGCTTGTTTAGATGAGGTCGCGTGTTCAATTCTCATGAAATCCATTTCGTGGTGAATTCAATTTATTTTGGTCAAAATGAGGCCGCCATGTGGAAGTCTTTGATTGGCCCATGTGGCGGGCTCCAATTTGTCCATTTGTCTACTCAATGAACAATCCAACCATATTCCATGTGGCACTCCTGCATGCAATTTTTTTTTTCCTGTTTTCCGCAAACTTTCGACAGTTATAACTTTCTCATACAGAGTCTGTTTGACATGAAACAAGCGGCGTTGGAAAGATATGGACGAGATCTACGCAATGGAGTCATTATCATAGCAATTTGAGATAAAAAAAAATATTTGGTCATTTTTCTTGGATTTTGCAGCCATATGACTTAGAAAAATAGTTTAAATCATCAGATCATGAAAACATGCTATAAATCTATCATTTGGTTTTTGAATCACTGAAATTGAGAATCAAACGATGAAGTTATCAAAGAAACATTGACGGCTTGTCCAAGGTGCACCACTTCCAGACAGGTAAAACGTGCATTTCATTTCATTTTATTTATCTTCCTTGAATTTGTTAAGAACTATTTGTGGATTTTTGCGTATATATCGAATGAAGAAAGACTGATCACCTCTATTCGCCGATAAACTTATGTTTCATTGCAGATTAGTGTCAAGTTTTTTGCAGGTTCCGGTATGATAAAGAAGACCAATTTATGCGCTAGTGGTTTTCAAAGACCACATACTCTTGAGAAGGCATGTCTCAGTGAAATCATGATGAAGTCAAAAGCATTTCTATTTCATACCAAAGCCATCATACCATTGCTATCAAAAGAAGCCTTTCAGAGCCATTATGTGATGATTCATCATCTTTCCTTTGAGCACTAACATGTTGAAGTCAATCCTAAAATCCTATCACTACTAGATCATAGCTTCAACCCCTTTGCAAGTTTCATACTTTCTTGCCTCACTTTCACTCACCCCTAACCCATGAATAAAGTCACTTAGCTCACTTACGAAGCTGAGTTACCACCTTGTCATTTTCCTTTTTCCAGATAAAGCCTGCTTGATCTTTCATCTATGGTCCTGTAAATCATTACTTTGTACTCACGTTAGATGATGGGGGATTACTTATGGCCCTCCTTCTGACAAGTCTTGACTCATCGACATCAGCACATCATCTGGGATTGATACTAGAGACCTTTTCAGTACCTTGAGGCTTGCATGCCTTAATGGCAAGTTCTTTCGCCAATAAACAATGGGAATACATCAATGTCCCCTGTTTGTCGGATCTTCTAGGTGAATCAATGTGCGACACATTTATTTGTACCTAGTAAGATGTACTTGGGCATCTTGACTCTCATTGACATTAATGGTGAGTAGTCTCGTGTCGGTTAACAACAATCATTAATGGTTGGTAATCCAACAGTTTCTTTCTATGTTCGACTTCAGCAAAATCCATTCACATAGATAAGAATTATGCCACGATGCGGATATGAATGAAGACTATATGGTTCCATGATACTCACAGCAACTTGCAGCAGTGTTCCAGTAAATCAAATATTCAGCTCCAGAGTTCAGCACCAACAACTTAGTTCCCGCAATAATATGGTACATATGTACCAATTTCAGATCTCATTCTATGTTCATACACTCAAGAAGATCATATTAGTTTTACTCCAAAGATCCATGATCCAATAGTAGCAGCCAAAATATTGCAGCCATACAAAGATCTCTCAGATACATAGCTCACGATCTTCTCAGGTAGGTGAAGGTATGTTGTTTTCCAATCTTTAATCAATAATTCCTTGAATGCTAAAACACATGTATTTGGAAAAATTTCCTATTTTTCCTTCCATATCCTTCACTATTCCATGTCCTTCCATATTTGTCACTCCATGTCCTTCCCTATTTTCTACATTTCCCGAGGACGGAGAACACCTTCAGTTGGGGGGGGGGGATATTCATCATACCTTATATTCTTCTGTCATTTCATTTATCCTATATTACATCTTTTATAACCTCATATGTTGTGTCCAACATGTTTTTCCCAACTGATTATTGTTGCTTTTATAAATCTCCTTCACTGATTTCCTAAAATGCATCATTGATTTGCATATGAAACACATATTCCAAAGCAAATCTACCATGAGGAGGATGGATTCCATGCATTTGACATACTTCAATACACCTTATTGAATAAGACTAAAAGGATTGAATGATTGATACA
>SNQJ01S0036488.1:0-15655 GCA_010110895.2 Picea sitchensis
TCTCCTCCCAAGGCTGACCTACATTCACCAAAAGACAAACACGAAACTACAAGCATGCATTCTAGGTATGGATTAGTGGGTTAGACATCATAATCAAAAAATGTAAACAAAACATAAATATTTAAGACGTCATTTGGCGGGACGAAAAAAGTACTTCTTTATATTAATCTCACAAAAGTCGTTTACAACATGAGACCGACACTACTCCTCGAGCTTGGTCCTTGGCTCCTCTTCACCATGCACCAACTTCTTCCACATGTCTTTCTCCTCTTCAGTTCTCTCTAGGGAAATGGAAAGGATTTGCAAAGGAGGAAGATGGCATTCTGGCTCAACTCACAATGTGGTTGCAAAATATTGGGGCAATGGGGGGATATTAAAATGGGCAGAGTTTCTATGCTCTCATGCTTATTTTTGGAATGGGGCTCCAAAACCTTATTTTATAGGCCAAAAGAGATGGTAATGGTTGGGGCGACTGGCTATGGGTGGTCAAACGGTTAAGTAACGGCCCGAAAACCCGTATCCATATTCAATTTTCATTTTTTGTAATTTTTTGTGAGTGTACGTGAGTTGTAGTGGTGCAACAAGCGTGTGTATGCGGGAAATAATGGTGTAGGGTGCGTACACCTTCAAAACAATGGTTTTTAGAATATTTGTTCAGTGATAGCTTGGCAATGATAGCAAGTAAGATGGCCTGATGCTAGGTATGCATGTCTTGTGCAGTTTAGGGTTATAACAAGGACATGGGAAAAAATGTACCAAGGATATATGCAGCCCTAGACAACAAGCAAGATGACTTTCAATCACACATGATTGAAGTCGAAGGTGTGATCAACAACCAAACCATTGCAATTTTAATTGATATAGGAGATATTCATAGTTATATAGATCCTAATATGTTGTAAATACTTCATTTTCCAAGAAGAAAGAATGGAAAATCTTGGTTGGTGTAGTTGGCTATCAGAGCCAAAAGAAAAGTTAACGAGATGGTTAAGTCATGTCCAGTGGGCATGAAGGGGTTGATCACCAAGACAGATTTGAACATCTTTCCTTTAAGTTCCTGTGACATTCTAATTGGTATGAATTTGTTGGAACAACATCATGTTGTCTTAGACTATTACAACAAGGCATTTAATTTCCTGGATGAGGAAGGGAACCTAAGGATAGTGCAGGGAGTTCCTAGGGCAATAAATGTTAGAGAATTATCAACATTGCAACTGAAGAAGTGTTATAGAAAGGGCTATCAACTATTTGCATCCCATATGGAAGAAACACTTAAGGATAAGGTGTCAAAGATCAAATATCACATAGTCCTAAAATATTTTTAGGATGTGTTTAAAGAAATGCCAGGCTTACCCCCTAAAAGAGATATTGATTTCTCTATAAATTTGATGCTCGGAGAAAATCCAGTATCCAAGACCGCTTACAGGATGAGTACACCAGAACTGAAGGAGTTGTAAATGTAGTTTGAAGAGCTTGTGAAGAACAAGGATGGAACATTGAGGCTTTGTATTGTCTTCAGAAAGTTGAACAAAGTAACTATAAAGAGTAAGTATCCTTTTCCAAGGATCGGTGACCTCTTTGACGAGTTGAAGAATGCAAAAATATTCTTAAAGATTGATCTCATATCAGGTTATCATCAAGTAAGAACTAAAGAAGAAGACATCAACAAGACTGCTTTCGGAACTAGGTATTGTCATTATGAGTTCATAGTAGTTCCATTTGGGTTATCAAATGCACCAATAGTCTTCATGTGCTTAATGAATGGTGTTTCATGGAATACTTAAATAAGTTTGTTGTTGTCTTTTTGGATGACATTCTTATATATTCCAAGTCGAAAGAGGAACGTGAGAAACACTTGAATATGGTATTACAATTGTTAAGAGAACATCAATTGTATGGAAAATGGAGCAAGTTCTCATTTTATTAGAACCAAAATCATTATTTGGGGCATATCATACTTGAGGAAGGGATAATAGTGGATCCTGTAATGATTGAGGCCATTAGAGGATGGTCATCACCTAAGAATGTGACAGAAGTCAGATCCATCATGTGCCTTGTTGGCTACTATAGAAGATTTATTGTGGGATTCTCAAATATTGCACACCCAATTACTTCCTTGCAAAAGAAGGGAGTGAAGTTTCAGTGGTCACTCGAGTGTGAAAAGAGTTTCCATCACTTGGAGAAATTATTAACCAACGCTCCAATTCTAAGGATTTTTTATCCAAATCAATATTTCATGGTATGGACAGATGCATGCAAAGAGGGACTTGGTGGATTCCTTAGTCAGAAAGAGTTTTTTGTATGTTATGAATCAATGAAGTTGAAGGAGCATGAAAGGAATTCTTCCACTCATGATTTGGAGTTGGAAGCCATAGTGCATTCCTTGAAGAAGTGGAGGCACTATCTCATGGGAAAAATATTCAAGTTAAGGACA
This sequence comes from Picea sitchensis, assembly GCA_010110895.2. Taxonomy (NCBI): domain Eukaryota; kingdom Viridiplantae; phylum Streptophyta; class Pinopsida; order Pinales; family Pinaceae; genus Picea; species Picea sitchensis. Next base: position 2,435 of record SNQJ01S0036488.1, read on the forward strand.
TACCATCATGGTATGAAATATTTATTCGAACATCCAACTTTAAATTCCAGGCAAAGTAGGTGGTTGGAATTTCTCAGTGAATATGACTTTGATATAAAGCATATGAAAGGGGAAGAGAATAAGGTGACTGATGCACTTAGTAGAAAATTACATGAGTTTCATGCTACAACTATTATCATGTACCAATCATATTTGAAGGACAAAACGCCAGAAGCTTCAAAATCAAATTTGCATTACATGGAATTAGTGGAAAAATTACAGCAAGGTAATTTGCAGCAGAAAATTGAGGATTACAAGTTGGGAATTGATGAAATTCTCATGCACAGATACACAATTTATCTACCCAATTCTTAATAATTGAAAAATATGATATTGAGGGAAATGTATAACATAGCTTATGCTGGACACCCAGGGTATTAGAAAACTATTGCAGCTGTCAAGAGCCAATATTATTGGCCAGACATGAAGAAAGAAATTGCTGAGTACATTGCCAAATGTTTGGAGTGTCAAAAGGTCAAGGTTGAGCATATATACCCAGCTGGTTTGCTGCAGCCATTAACCATTCTTGAATGGAAATGGGAAGTAGTAATACTGGACTTCATCACCAAACTTCCCAGAACAAGCAATCAACATGATTCTATCATTGTAGTGGTGAACAAGCTTACCAAAGCTGCCCATTTCATTCTAGTAAAACTGACTCACAAAGAAACTAATGTTGTTGATATTTATATGAGGGAAATTGGTAAATTTCATGGTATACACAAGACAAATGTGTTTGACAGAGACTCAAAGTTTACCTCAAAGTTCTAGAAAGGATTATTCAAAGTATATGGAACAAATTTTAATTTTAGCACAACTTATCATCCATAATATGATGGGAAAACAAAAAGGGAGAATCAAGTGATTGAGGATATGTTGAGGATGTATGTTAAGGATAAAACATCAAAATGGGAAGACTATCTATGCTTGGTAGAGTTTGGTTACAACAATGGGTACCAAGCATCTCTAAAGATGAGGCCATTTAAGGCATTGTATGGCAGAATGTGCAACACACCAGTAAGCTAGGAAAAAGCAACGGATAGAGAAGTGGTTGGGCCAGAGTTTCTTAGGGAAATGGAAGAGAAGATGATAAAAATAAAGAAGAATTTAAAGGCTTCTCAATACAGGTAGAAAATATATGTTGATAAAATAAAAATTCACAGGTAATTTAAAATGGGTGATCATTTATTCCTGCAAGTGAAGACCAACAAAAGTTCGCTAAAATTGGGAAATTGTTCAAAGTTGGCGTCTCATTATTGTGGGCCACTTGAAATCATAGAGAGGATTGGGCCTATAGATTATATGCTTACATAAACTACATCAATGTCAATTCATAATGTATTCCATGTATCATTGCTCAAAAAGTGTTTACCTGATTGTAACCATGTTATTGATTGGAATGCGATTCCGGTGGAGCAAGAAGGTGCTTTTCAAGTGAATCTGATGTGCATACTAGACTGGAAGATCAAATAGCTCCAGAATCAAGCCATAGTTCTAGTAAAGGTCTAATGGACCTGGTACGGTCCTGAGGATGCAACGTGGAAGCACGAGGATGCTATGCAGGAAGAATACCCACACCTTTTTGAAGGTTTTTGAAAATTTTGGTTATAAATGTATTTATGTATTGCACTGAGGCTAGTGAAAAAATAAGGGGATGGGTTTTTAATACCCCAATATTGAGCCCTATTTGAATAGTAAATATTTTTTATAGGCTGGTGAGCCAAGTGATTATAAGCTAGGAGGATTATGTGACGATCAGGTTGGAGAGCTTAGATGCTAAAGGATAGTGAGCCTAATTTTGTATATGTAAACACTCATATCATTAATAAAATGCATCTTTTCATGTAGATCGACCACGATAAAAGAGTAGGGGGGACTAAACTCCACTAGGAAGGGAAAGGGAGGGGCTAAGAGCTTAGATAGGGGATAATCTAGAGGGCTTATCTCCAAAGGAATTATATATTGTTATTCCAAATGACTAAGGAAATGATAAATTATTTTCATCCTAAGTTCTTATGGGAAGTGGAATGATCTACAAGTGGAGAGGAATGAATTCTTGGAGAGACATGTGTCAATCAAGGCACATGAACATATATGTGGGGGAAATTAGTCTGTTTTAGTATCCTTCCCCATTGATCAATGCATTCACGCTCACTAAGAATTCTTCCATCCATCTTCTCCATCAATCGACCATTGCATGAGGCATACCCTCCATCCTGCATGCACACATGAAGCTACCCCGTACTATTCCCGTTACTGGCAATAACCCATACTCGTCCTAGGAGGAGTAGTGTACCTGAACCTTATTGTTATGGGAAGTGCCTAAATCAAAGCCGAAGGTTTTGTTTTCTCCCATCACCTATTCCATACCCATTTTTTGTTGCTTCCTTCACCTTAGCCCATACCTAGTTGTCTAGAGGGCTAGATTGAAGAGGCGGGTTGTCAGGCCCATGGGACTGAAGAGGTAGGTTGTTAGGCCTGTGAGAAATTCTCTCTAGGTTAGAAAGTTTGTTGAGGAAAGTGATTTCCTAAAGGATCCCAACTGCAGCTATAGTGCTCTGAGAATTCTTGTCTAACCTGTTTTTGAAACCATGGCAGGGAAGTGGGGTGGTCGAAGGACTGTAGAGAAAAGAAGGAGCACACTTCTTGGGGTGGGACAAGAATGTGGGGAATGGTAGGATTTAGGTATTACTATGAGTTGACTCCTAGGAAAAACTCTTTCCTGTTGACTGTGTAACTTCCTGTTGTCTTAGCCTAGCCTAGGAAACCCTTTACCTGGGTGGAGTTTAGTCCTAGCTCAGGGGTGACCCACTACTGAGAGTGATGATCAACATGGTCTAACTATGGGATGATCATGGAAGGTCTGCATGCAGTTGGTGGTCTTCTATAAAAAAATAAGTATCAATTATGTGTTCAATTTTATGTTCTGTATTGGTACACGTCTTTAGATTTATAAGTATTGCCTGTGTATGTTGTATGAATAGCCTTATTGTTATTTTCGCGTGAATATTTTTATTAGTAGAATGTGTTTGTTTTATTAAATTTATATATGTATACAAATGAAATTATTTTAAGTTTTTAGGTGGCATGACCCTGTCTGGGTAGGATGGGTATGTTACCATTTGGTTATCAGAAACAAGAGAAGTAGTAATGTGGCATGCCCTTGCCTGGGAGGCTTGGGGTGTGTTACAAGTTTCCTCTCTAATTTAATCCATTGTATAATCAAATCCAGGAAAATCCTCCATCATTTGGTCATTCACAACAAGCTATCTTGATGAGATGCTCAATGGATTGGTATCTACTGAGCTCCTACGCTTTGCTTGTGGTGATGGAGGAGAAACAACAATGGCATCTATTCCACTGGAAATTGTATTTCCCTCTTCTAAAATCCTATGCTTTGACATATGCAAATTTTCCTTTTCTCTTTCTTCTTCTACCTTTTCGACTGATTTCTCTTTTCTCGAGTAATTTCTTTCTCGAATCCCTTGATTCCCCAGGTTTAAAGAGATAAATTGGCTTCCAATCACTATCACACATACGATCCATAAGTACCTTTCTAAGGGATGGGGTATACATTTTTCGCTTACCTCCGACGAATATGGTATCGAGGACTAATCCCTTTCTCTCGATGGACAATCTCAATGCATGCTAGACCTCCCCAAACTGCAGTTATGATCCATTCAACACCTAAGGTTCACCAATCCTACTAGACTCCACTCAACTCATCAACCCATGGAAGATAGCATGTGCCATCACAATGATGTTCTTAGTCAACATAGATTTGTAATGTCACCATAGGGTGCTTAGGCTTTCTCGAGTAGTGGATGGCAATTGTCCCTCTCCTATAGCCCAAATAAAATAGTTAATTAATGTTTCATAGAATACCATGATTTGGTAATTGATTACTTAAACCTCATTAAGGATACTCATTATCCACAATTAATTATCAAATAATTAATTTGTTCTTAGCCTAATACCCATGGCCCAATAATTACTAAGGTTTTTACTTTCTCTTTTCCCACTTAGAAGTAGTTTAACACTGACTCGATAAATTACTCATATGATAATTATGAGTAATTATATTATAACACAATGAGGTTAATTTCTCCATAATATAATTAAGTTGATTAACCTTAATTAAGGAATATAATTCAATCCCTCCCCGACATGCAACTCCATCCTGAATTTTCACATAATTTCACACACACACACACACACATGCATATTTATTTATTTACGGGTGAAAATGATTAACTGTATTCAATTTGGTATTTAATATTACAAATTTAGTCTTTTATTAATTATATTATAATATAATTCAATTTAATTATATTATAATATAATTAATTATATCAAAGGATCACTTAGGCTTGTCAATACTCATTAATACCTAAGCCTCCGAACTTCAACGAAGATTCCTCATCAGGATTTTATGAACCCAAATCTCCCGAATGCCGAAGTTCTGGAGAGGGTCCCACCTTTATTATTCCTTTATCCCAATACAAGTAATTATATTGCCATACCATATAATTACATGTGTTTAATAATATTATAACATTGGAAAGTGGGAAAATACGTTTGGCCTTCAACTGTTTTTCCCTTAAACTCTATATTCTCCAAACATCTCAGAGTCTCGAAGCTATGAACTCTCGAAGTTTTGAAGTCTCGATCTCTCGAAGGGCCCGCACTTACACATGACTTCACATTAAATATTATTTTAAAAATGGAAAGTTTTGGTACTTTATCACGTACCAATACCATAATAAATCCATTTAACATATATTATAGTAACCTTTTTGGAAAATGCACCCAAGTTTATAAAGTCTCCAATATTTTATTAATATTTGACATGAGAGAGAGATAGAGTTCTCTAGGTCAATATCCTTAGTCTCACCCATTGTTGGCACAGGGGCAGACCCGGGGTTCATCTTGAAGAGCACACCAACAAGCCCTAGCTACTAGCCCTTTCAGCAACACCTGCGAAGCAGATGCAGTCTCACCCGAAGCAACTATGAGGGGGTTGCAGGAAAAATATATCTACAACCAAGGGGAATATCAAGTAGATCTAACACAGGAACAACACAACATTCATATATCACTTATCAGCTTGATCTACTCCATGCATCTATTAGATCTATCTTAACAATCCAATAAAAGTATATGAAGGACAAATACAAAATACCAATCATACACAACACAAAATATACATTGTTCACCCTCTCTCTAGGGCTACATCCACAGAACCGTGTTATATTATATTGAGGTAAAGCATACAGTTCTTGTCTGATACAGTTGAAATTGGGTACCAGAGACATAAAAGACAATTTGCATAAGGAGGAAGAGGAGGCATAAAGAAGAAAGAAAAGGCTGCACTGCATAGTCCAAAGTTAAAGTACAACAAAATATTTAGATCAAAGTTCCTCAGGACGAGTCACATGTGAGTGTTGGGGGGCTATTGGATGTGGGTTTTTAAAGAAAGTGAATATGAAGGAATAAGAAGTAAGATGTGAATTTTGCAGAAGACATAGGCATTGTCACTAGGTCGAAGTGAGCAAAAGAGCAGAAAAGATGGAGTGAAGTGCGGGAAAGCAAGCCATTAGACGAGGATATCAAGGATGACAAATCGAAAAGGAAGAAGGATCATGGAAAAATCTGCTAGCGGAAATATCCACCATTGGATGCTTTGGAGAATCTCGCGAGAAGGAACGAAAGATAGGCCGACAAAGCCCTGAAAATATGGGTCAAAGTTGACCTAGGGTTTTAGACAGCTAGGGTTTTGGTATCTAGGGTTTTGGACACCTAGGTTTCGGCCTAAGGATGTCAGTGAGATATTGTAATGTATAAATAGAGGTCAAGAGGACTTGGGTTGGGTTGGTATCAATATAGGTTGTCATTGTTGATGTGAGTGATTATTGTATCATGATAGGGAAGTGCTAAGTGCGGGAGATTTCTAGTATTGTAAGATCTTCAGCTGGGTGTGAAGATCAACCCTGCAGTTGGGTACACGGGGAGGGAAGAGAAAGAGGGGAGAAGAAAGGAGATCTTCTAGCTAAGAGCACAGACAAGAACTGCATGCTTTACCTCAATATAATATAACACAGTTCTCTGGACGTATCCCTAGAGAGAGGGTGAACCACATATATTTTGTGCTGTGTATGATTGGTATTTTTCATTTGTCCTTCATATACTATTATTGTGTTGCTAAAGTAGATATAACACAGGAAAAACACATCATTCATATATCACTTATCAGATTCATCTACTCCATGCATCTATCAGATCTACCTTACTCCATGCATATATCAGTGTGTCTTCCGCGAATTTCGCATTTTACTTATTCTTCCTTGATCTCTGCTTCCTTTAACAACCCAGGGCCAATAGGCCCTCAACACTCACCTGTGACTCATCCCAAGGAACTTCGATATGACTATTCTATTGTACTTTAACTTCAGACTGCGTAGTGCAGCCTTTAGTTTCTACTTTATGCCTTCTCTTCATCCTTCTACAGACTATCTTTTCTGTGTTTGGTACCTAATTTCAACTGCACCTGGTACCTAGACCCTTGATTTATTTGATTTTACTGAGATCTGCGAGACATCTGGTTGTCATATTACAACTTCAGCCAATTCCCATTCACTAGTCCTTCCTTCCATTCTCCATTCAACGTCTTCATTTGTGAAAATCCTCCTTATGTAACATAGGCAATCTCGTATGGCCCTAGCCAATGCATTCTGAACTTCCCAGGATGTTTTAGGAACTTACTGTCATACACCAGTACAAGATAACCTTGCTTGAATTCCTTATTCTTGATGTTCCTGTCATGATAGCCCTTTTCTCTTTCCTTCTGTACTTGCTGATGGAATCTTGCAATGAATCTATATTCTTCGAGTTCAGCTAATTGTGCAAGCCTCTCCTGAACAATGCTAGTATAATCCATACTAGTAAAGGTAGCGATTCTTAATCTTAGCACCAAGTATTCCATCGAGACAACAACTTCAAGACCATAGACAAACTTAAAAGGGGTATGCATTGTCATCTTCTTGCACGTGGTTCTATAGGCCCATAATACTGCTGGTACTCTCAAATCCCAATCACCTCTATTCACACAATAAATCTTGGTTAGTGTTGTTTCCAAAATCTTGTTGAATGCTTCAACTGTCCCATTTACTTGTGGATGGTACGGTGTGCTCTTCTGATGATGGACTACAAATTCTTTAGTCAAGGCTTCAACATTCTTATTGATTAAATGTGTTCCCTGATCGCTCATGAGGATCTTTGGGAATCCAAACATGGTTATGATTTCCTCTTTCTTTGACCCATGTGGTCAAGTACTCTATCGCAAAGATGATGTATCTTTCTCCTGTATGTTTTCTTGGTGGATTTATAGGTCCAACAAAGTTAATGGCCCATTTCTCGAATGCTTGTAGGGTTAGTTGTGGTGCTAATGAAATTTCATCTCTTCTGGATGGTTTCCCAACCCTTTGGCATACATTGTAGGCTCTGGAATAGTCTTTAGCATCTCTGTGTAAGGTAGGCCACCAAAGGCCATCTCTCAAGACCTGCTGCGTATTTGATTTCCCTGCATAATGTCCTCTTGTGATGCCTTCATGAGATTTTGTGAGGATCAACGGGTGTTTTTCCTCCATGACACATCTTTTCAAGATCTCATCCGATCCCATCTTGTATAGTTGACCAGTTGTAACTAAAAAGTCTGCAGTGTGCACCACTATTTGTTTCTTCTAGGGAATTGTGTACTCGCTAGGTGCCATTCCAGTTGACAAGAATTGGACTATCTTGGTGAAGTGGTCATTGATTTTTCTAATGTCTAGAAACTGTGCATCCAGTAGTGTATCCTCCAAACTGGTGGGTTCTTCGCCATGTTCCAAACTCGACAAGTGTTCAGGGCCTTTGTTCATTCTTCTTGGCTTAACTATGATCTAAAAATCATATTCTTGAAACAACATAATCCATATGCATATTCACCCCCCCAACACTGTCTTGTTGATTAGGTACTTCAGCGTGGAGTGATCAATAAACATTTTAAAGTGTCCTCCCAACAAATAGTGGTGAAATTTCCGCAGTGCGTACACCATGGCTAATCTCTCTCTTTTAGTAGTGGTATAATTAATCTCAGTTGTGGATATCTTCTTGATAGAAAAGGATAACGGGTGGTCGATGTCTCATGTTCCTGATTGTGCTAACATAGCTCCCAATGCAATGGATGAGGCATCAACATGCACGTGAAACTCCTTGGTCCAATTTGGGAAAACCAGAATGGGAGCAGTAACCATTTTTGTGTTAGTGTGTTGAAACTCTGCTGGCATTCTTCAGTCCAACTAAACTGACAATCCTTTTTCAACAACTTCTCCATGGGTGATTTAATCTGAGCATATCCCTTAATGAACTTCCTATAGTAGCTTGTGTGTCTCAGCGCAGTGCACAACTGTTTAACTGTTGTAGGAGGGGGTATATCAACTATAGTAATGATCTTGGATGGATCTACCAACAACCCCTGCTTGCATACAATATGACCTAATAGTACTCCAAATGGTGAGAAGAAGGTGCACTTCTTCAGATTCAAAGCAATTTGACACTACATGCATTTGTCCAACATTAGCCTTAGACATTCAATATGATTTTTCAACAAACTAAAACCAGTCCAATCATCAAAATATGCTTCTAGAAATTTATGTAGAAACTCTTTGAATGCTTTGACCACCACCCTAGAAAAGATGGTTGGGGAATTCTTCAATCCAAATGGCATTGTTGTATACTAGTAGGATCCCCATTCTGTGGCAAACATGGTGTTGTGGCAATCTTCCTTGGCAATGCGGATATGATGGTATCCTAAAAATCCGTCTGTAAAAAAATATACCTCATGGCCTCCCACATTATCTAACACTTCGTATATGAATGGTGTAGGAAAAGGGTCATGCAGACAAGCATCGTTCATCTTCCTGAGATGTACACAGATATTGATTTCTCTTGTTTTCTTGTCTTGCACCACCATAGGGCTTATCTGCTCTAATTCTTCCACAGGTTCTATAATCCCTGCTTCCAACATTCTGTTAAGCTCAATATTCACATTCTTGTTATATTTAGGGTTCAATCTATAAGGTCTCTGTTTGACTAGTCTAGCATGTAGCTTTAAAGGGATCCTCATCTCTCCCATAGGTCCTTTAATACCCTTCATATCAGTAAAATTGGTCGGAAACAAGTCCTAATACTCATGTAATAACTCAATAATCTTGTCAATGGTAGCAATACCCCAATAATCTCCAACATTGGCAAGCTTTAGTGTCTCCTCTGTTCCAATATTGACTTTCTTAATCTTAATCAGTTGTCCAATGAATTTCAGCTCAATTCCTGGTCCTTCCACATCTCTTTAGCCTTCTATTTATGCGATGTTTACTTTCCTTGGATCATCATCTTCATCCACATTAATGTTATAATAGCCTTGCAGTTTCTGAAGAGCGACAGTCAATTCATCCTCTTCTTGTTATAAGGTAAGGCTAGATGCCTCTTCAAATATTTTCTATCTCACAATCTATAATGCTTGGTCTATTGAGGGATATTCACTTTCAAATAAAAATGTGGTTACAAAATTTTGAATCATACCTTGCCAGTCTGCAGTGATGAGGCGCAGCTCCGCTTGAAGGTACCAATTGATAGGTGTAGTGTCCAGTGTGTTAATGAATTTGTGCACCCACTGTTCTTGAGGGACATCACTCCAGGCTTCTTTGCAGCTTCGGACATGGTACTTTGGGAAACTTTGACCTATGTACCTTACTTCATAGCTTTCTTCTCGTGCCGAGAATCGTGTTATCATCAGAGTACGTCATTGTACCCAATCTGTAATATTAATTTTTTGTGTCCCCCACCATCTTGTTGGTGTGGCCTTCAAGGCCTCATCCATTTCCATCAGCCTCTATTGTGTTGGTACACTTGCTTCAAAATCTGATAGGAAGGATTCTAAAGGGTTCAAACCATCAAATGTGGGTAAGTTACTCACTGTTGTACCGATCTAGTGAACTTCTCTGGTTAATCTAGCACATCTTCTGGTAGATACTTCATACATCTGGTTCTACCAGTTCTCCAACGCTTCTTCTGAATCTGATGAACACACACTGTCACTTCTCCAGCTTAAGTTCCCATTAGTTGTAGGATTAATGTAGTCCTATTGTTTAGCTGTTAGATTGTATATGTTTTCTAGTGTGTATGCACAGTCTTCTTCTTTGATGGGCATTGTGTATCGCTGACCTTCACCTAGATATAAAGGTGCGATGACCCTCAGACCATCTCCTTCAAAATTCATACCTCTTTTCTTTAAGTCAACAACAGTAGAGTTATTAAAGGCCCAATCAATTCCTAACAACGCAGGGTCAGGGAAACTATCATCAACTATTTCAATTACCTTAAAATTTGCAAATGTTCTTATTCCATCAATGTCCACAGGGAAATGCTCCAATTGTCCAAATGAGATGACAACTTGATGGTTATCCATCCTAAGACTGATAGGGGAATAGATCAACTTCGGTTTTCCCATCTGTGCCCATGTTTTCTTCGTCATGACATTGACCTCCGACCCTAAGTCGAGGACCACATAGTCTATCTCATACTCTCCTATTTGAGAATTCAAATGTAATTCCTTATTTTTTCCTCTCTTTTTACCAATTTGGTGTACTTTCCTATTCAGTAAGGGATCTATCTTTCCTATCTCATATTGTCTGATTAAATTTTATAACACTTGTACAATGCTTTCATCCTGAATCAACTTAATACAAGTATGTAAAAATTCCATGAGCTTGCTTACCTTTTTTCCTTATCTTGGCGAAGCAGAATGATCAAATGCATGGGCCATTCCATACTCTCTTAATTCAGGTCTTGTATTTGATGAAGAACCTTGGTCTCCTCTAAATTCTTTTCATGTTTCCTAAAACACTTTTCTTTCTTTCGTGTTGCCTCAAACATTTCGGTCTTCTCTGCAGCTTTCCTGATTCCTGAATCTTTTGTAATCTTCCCTTGGGTCAGTCTGTCTTCTCCTATAACATCACCTCCTTTGGTTATAAAAATTACTCTAGGGTCTTCTCCTTGAGGTTCAACATAGATCAATTGAAATTATGGATTCTATTGGGGTCCTCGTCTTTCCTGAATCTTAGCTAGCAGTATAGGACAATCTTCTATAACATGGTCAAACAAGTTGCAATAGATGCAAGTGGTACAAGGATTCTGACAATCCTTTACAAGGTGTCCTGGTTGTGCACAGTTATAATAGATGATCTATCCTTAGCGTCAACCCATTCCTCCTCCTCGTCCTCTTCCTCTGAATCCACCACAAGGATTGAAGTTTCCTCTCCCAGGAGATTTATACTGCATATCATTTCCTTCTTTCTATACTTCACCTTGGTTCTTATATATGTCTCTTGACCTTTCATGCATGAGATCATAATCCCTACAATCCCTATTATCATGCTCTACAGACTTATAGAATGTACAGTACAAATTCGTAGGTTTCTGAACATACTTTTTCATATAATAGCACTCACCAGTACGATGTTTGTTTTTGTATACCTTGCACCAGGGTAAGGTGACTTGCTTCAAGGGGCTCAAAGCTCCAGAAGCCAAGTATTCATTGAATAGAGGGCAATGTTCCTTGTCATGACCTTTTGATCTGCATCTAACACACCAGATATCTTGTCTTTTATCTTTTCCCTTGTCTTTCTTCATATCTTCAACCTGCAGAGACAAACTAGTTAGTTGACTCAGGTTCAGACTCATACCTTAGTTGGATTCTTCCATAGGGGTTGATTCAATATTCATGGTGATCTCCAATGCCTCAGCCCGCGAAGAAATATTTTGTTGCATCAGGGGAACTCTGATGTGTGGTAGGAGGGAAACAATGAACCACACTTTGTTTTGTTCATCTGGGATATGGAAATTTAATTGGCCTGTCAATGTTTTGAATCTCTGATCGAATTCCCACACAGGTTCAGATACCTTTTGCTTGATCTCTTTCAAATCTCTGATACATTGGGATTTTGATTTAGGTTTCTTGAATTCTTCAATCAACGCATTCTTGACCTGATTCAATGGCTTAGGCTGTGCAAGTCCTTGGAAAAGCTTCATGTACCAGCTCAATGTGCAATCTTTGAGAGTTGTACTAAACTGGGTTCTTTTGACAGCTTCATCTGTGACATTCTTAATGTTCCATACAACTTCACACAGGAACCAGTGTTGATCAGGATCTTCAGATCCATCTCCCCTAAAGATAGAAAGTATCATCTCATTTGCCATAGATCTTACTAGGGTTCCTGACTGAATATGTGGTGGACCACTATGGACAATTCTCTAGATGCTCTGGTGACTGGGATTACTTCGGTTTCTTAATACTGAATTGACAGGAAGGATAATAGTACTTACTTCAATGGTCTGCATAGTTTCTGAGCCTTCAGGTCCTCCTCGAAGAAGCTCTTCAGCTTGTCCTTCCTCTGTCCTGGTGGGTTCTGAATGTTCTTTGTCTGTTAGATCTTCTTCTTCTCCACTATAGAAACCCTCCTCCCCATAGTTCTGCTTAAACAATTTCGCAAGATGGACTTCTCTGAACACTTTCCCACTACATGTATGACCAGCTTCTGTGTCATTGTCACTGTCTGAATTTTTGAACATTAGCCTTTCTGGATCCAACCGATCTATTGTAGCTTCAATATGTTCTTCTCATGCAACAACATCTTCATTCTCAGCTTCAAGAATTGTAAAAATTTTCCTCTGGGTCTCTTAAAGAAATATCTCTCAGCTTGGTTGTATGACTCTACCCTGTCAACAAAACACTCTGTGATGTACCCTCCAATGGTACTATCGAACCAGTGATATAATGCTCATGATATGGTGTTATCAACTTCCTTGACCTTCTTGATCAACTCCGACATCGAGACCATGGGAAGTCTAGATCGGATCTTGAACTGGGTATCGGCTAATCTAGTTAGTCACTTGTATAGATCTTGATGTATTCCTCCAAAGAATATCTCATGTACATCAGTAAAAATATGCTTCTCCAACCAGTCCTCTGAACATCCTCGGTCACAGACTTGACTGACACTAAGAAGATTATGTTTCAGACCCTCTACAAACAACACATCCTGAGCTTTCCCTTTGCCATTACTCAAACTTACCATTCCTTTACCT
>SNQJ01S0036488.1:15665-52716 GCA_010110895.2 Picea sitchensis
ATATTATAAAACAATCGTTCTACTTATTAAATGTTCAGCTATCAATACAATTAAATCTCAATTATATATGTACAGTATTTACAGAATACAAATTTTGATCGAAATTTGCAAAATCATTTGTAAATTGTTTTATGACAGTGAAACTATTGTTTTTGGATTTTTATAATTTTTATGAAAAATAACTAAACAAAAGCTATCTAACTAAGCAAAGAAGATAAAGATCTATACTATATATCTATCTAAACTAGAGGGAATTCCTAAATTAATTAACTATTAAATTGCAAATAACAAACTGACCTGAAGTAGCGCTTCCTACTTGTCCTGTTCACAATACTCGATTTAGCTGTTTGATGGGAGAAACCCGCACCAGATTTTCCAAAAGATTCTTGTAAACAGGAAGCAGCGACGCTCTTGAATACGAATGACAAAACAAACAAGACATATAACAACAACAATTTTATATTTTACAGATCATCACATTTAGATAAATCCCAATGTGAAGATTTGTACATAACTGTTCATTTAACAAAGAAGATAAACCTTCTATTCATTAAATTAGAACAGAGTCATTGCTGCAAGTAAAATGAGATACATCAAATATGGAAAAAGCTTAATTCATATCGCATTAACCTGCAACAAATCTTGATATCTAAAGTAGTCAATAATTTGATTGCAAATTAAAATGCACAGAAACTTGAACAAAAGTGAGATAAATTGAAGCTAAAGCCGTACAACAAATCCACTTCTATTCGAGTTTGTATAATCATCATCCCATAGTCTCTGTTCTTCCAACAATGATGGATTGTTTACAAAAAATAATAAGTATATAAAGGCCACAGGGTGAAACATCCCCTGTGGAGAATATCTAAACTGTTTGCAAAAGATATGGGAACAATCTCCCAAATCTCTATTTCTAACTAAGACTTAACAACCTAAACCAAAAATATGTAATAAAAAGCATGTTCTAAACTGCCACAGCAGATCCAATTCCCATTGAAATTCGAGTGTACCTATGGATGGACAAGAATAAACAATTTTAGATAGTGTTTAGTTGTAAAATCAACAGAAGTTCAAATTTTATGACTAGCTACAGAATCTCACGATTCTTTAGCTGGTCATATTTACAAACAAAATCGTTTTAAATTAATCCAAATGGTAACAGGAATGTATGCGGTCAATCAGACATATCCTTTATTACCAATTCAAAACAAGCAAATCATTCTTGCTAAAACAAACCAAATCTTTTATGCTAATTCAAAACAAACGAGATCGTATTGAATTAATCGAATGGTAACAGAAATGTATGCGATCTATCAAAAAACTCTTTCATTACTAATTCAAAACAAACATAATAGTTTTTGCATCAATTCAATCAAAATAGAACTATATTCGATTTATCAAACAAATCTTTCATATTAATTCAAAGCAAACACAATCATTTATGCTAATTCAAAAACAACAAAATCGCTTATGCTAATTCAAGACAAACCAAATCATTCTAAAATCAATGTTGAAATAACATACCTTGGTTGTAGGGATACGATTCGGTCAGGATAATTTCGAGTTAACAATGGCAGTGGTTGCCTCAACATTTTTGAACACGATAGAACCTGTGGTCTTTTGCCTCATATTGTTAGCTTGCAGCCGATCATTTTCCTTAGACAACACAGTCACTTGGTCCTCCAAGGACTTAATTTGGGATTGCAACAGAGGGACATCTGTATAGTATCATTAGAGCCATGAGTTGCATTCATCACACTGTGGTCGATCGGGCCGTGGCATTACAGGTGAGGTATCTTTTAAATTACCAGGGGTTCCACTGTCAAACTTGATCCCGAGGAAGTTAGGGCCGTCCTTAAGGCATGGTGGGAGGTTGGATACGTAGTCATAGGGTTCAACAGAACAGAGGCTGTGTGAGTATGGGTACTCCTCGATCAAAAGTCACTCAATCTCAGAGTCTGAATCTTCACTCAAAACAATAGGCTTCTGGTCTGTGTTTTGTTTGGGCTTATTACGAGCACACCTAGATACCCAGAGTGCAACTTTCTTACCCTTGCTGTTGACATCTGTATTACCCTTCCCCTTTTTTCTTGCAGGCCTCTTAACAGTCTTAACATTGTCTTTCGAACATGAGTTAGGCATGGTGTCGGGTAGGTCAGCATTGGGGTAGGTCGAGGGTTTGACAGCGGGTAGGAGGGTGTTAGGTGGCATGGCAGGCCCAACAAGGGTTTTAGTGACCACAGTCTTGTCCACTTGACCACATTCAGGAGTGGTAAAGCCATTTCTCAATAAGAAAACTTCCCAACAGTCACCAATCAACCTCAAATGATGAACAATAACGATTTTATTCAAACAGTGATGGAAGAGGCTGGAGTCAACCTTCTCCCTCTTAAATCGTTTAGCCATTTTATATAGACTACGTAGGAGGTAGTGAGGCATATTCAAAGGGAAATCTATGAAATTCATAAGCAGCCAGAGATGGTAAAGAAACACTAAACCATATCTACCTTCACAAGCAACAAATTTCTTAATAATGGCCAATAAATCATGTCACCTAGACTTAAGGGTCGTGACTGGCATACCTTTATCACAACTGATAATTTTTCTTGAGGTAAAGAGGAGCGGCCATGGCACTTCATCCACCTTCGAATTATTAAACCACCTCTGGCCTTTAGCTGGCAAACCCATGGCTGAGCTGAGGAATTCTTTGTTCAATTCGAGTTGGATGTCTCCAACTTTGGACCTGCATCCATCGAATGTGAGGGAAAACTGCTGAGCGACCATGAGGTTGAAACCCTCAAATTTTTGGATGAAAACTAACCAGCCATTACTCTCTAGGTCCTCATGAGCATTATCAAATAATAGCACCATTTGGATGCCATTGGGTTCTATGCACACTACAGGAGCCATAGGAGAGAACACACAGTCAGCAGGGTAAACGGTGAGGGGTTGGACAGGGTAGACACAGGAACAATTCCCATAGTTTTCTCAAAACAAGCCGAGGTAGCCTGAGATGCAAGGCAGATGTTAATGCCTATGCGTGCGAGGGTGGTGGAATGAATTGAGGCCATGAAAAACATTCATTTTGACATGTACAATTGACGATGCCTTGGTAATTCAACTCATTCTCATCACAATCCAAAGTTTTGTACACCAAATATCAAATGGATTATTCATATACTCATCGAAAGACATAACATACATAACCAAAAGATTTTGACCAAATATCAAATAACTATTTGAAAACCATAGTGTTCATAACCAACAATTGGTTTGTATGTTAACTCAACAATAGTATGTGTATGATTTAAAACAAAACAACATGTCGAATATTGCACCAAAGATTTAATCAAAGACATAATGCGTTGTAAGAAGCCATTGCACCAAGGATTTAATCAAAGACACTGAAAATCATTGCATACTGAACTTATAAATTGAAACCATATTAACAAAAATGCAAAGTGAATAAAGGTTTGGTGTCTTGCCAAATGTATGACCATTATTGAGTTAGAGGTGAAATGACCACATGAACAAGAGTATTCGTAACAATCCAAAGTTGATTTTAATGCCATCGACATGACTTTCAATTCAAGGTTTTCACGCTTGCAGTCATGAAAATGAAAACGAAAGGCAAGTGTGTGAATGCGCTAGATAATAGTGTCGTTTTGTTTTAAAGAATTGCGATGAGTATTGAGGGTTCAAAACCCTTGTGTATGAAGCTTGTAAGGAAAAGATAAAAATGCAAAATGACTGCCAACAATGGCGACACATTGGTAGAAGTAGTTATCTCTACCAAAAGAACAAATCTAGATTATGATAATGAGAATAATTCTAACTCAAAAACAACCAGAAAATTGTTTAAACATCATCATTAATCAAAGAATCCCAGCTGTGATTAAAAGATGAAAAATGATAGCAGTCTTAAGACAAGCGAGTCATGATATTAAAGATAAATCTCCAATACTGTTGACAGAGCCACTGCTGCCAGCAAGCATCCATATCCTCGACAGGGTTTCCATTTAACCCACTCTGATATCTGTATCCTACGAAGAAGTTCCAGATCAGAATAAAGGACATTTTAAGGTCAAGAGATTCCATACTTGCAAATTTTCATATACCCGACATTGCTTTGCTGCCAGCGAGCCTATTCAGTACCCCGACGAAGTTGTCTTGGCGTCATGCATTCATTTACCCGCTGCCAGTAGACCTGTTCAACATCCCGACGGGTTTACAATCACTTCCCACAGCTCTTTTATGATTTGTTTAGTTTTTAAAGATATATAATTGAGCGGGGTGATGCTGAAAATTATGATATTTTAGACATATTTTTACATACCTTGAAAGAATTTTTTAAACTGTCCTTCATTAAGATTCAAGGATGGTTTGTTTACAAAACCAACCTTCGAAAGCAGGGAGACATCTTCTGAGTTATTCCCTTAAGGAGCAGGAACAACGTAATAAGATAATGGATGATCGTGACAGGCTTTACTTACAGATTGAAATCAATAAACTTCTTTCAAACAACAGTCTTTTCTCAACATGGTTGTAAATTTCAGAAGTATATTATAATTGATGTTTAGAAAACTTTTCAGCAGTCATTTCAGAGAAAGAATTTTCTGTTTTCTTTGTCTGAACAGTTCATAATGCAGGTATGTGTATTTCCAAAAGAAAAAACTGATAAGCGTAAGGGACAAATCAAAACCAAAACAACAAAAGAAAAACAAACAAAAGAAAAATATTTACACAGTATACACAGGGTTTTCATCAAGCGAAATAAATTTTTAGAGCTTGGCCATTCACCGGATAGGTGTCTGGCTGTTTCTCTAGAATCTGTAATCAGAAAGAGCTGGGACCCAATTTCTCAACAATTAAAAATAGTCCTTGCCATAAGTTCTGAAACTTCGTATGCTCTCCCTTTCCCTTGTGTGGTTTGTCCTGTTTTAGGACAAGGTCACCTACTTCAAAGTTCCTTATCAGAGTCAGAGTTGGAATCAAACCAGCTTTTGACCACTAGTTGATGCTGATCTAACTTACGTTTATCTTGAGCCCTTACCTCTTCTAGTTTAATTAAAGCGTTAATTCGATTCTCCAAAGGGGGGTAGTCTTCTTCTTGTATTTTCTGTGATAGATGTTGTGAGGGAAGAAGAATATTTGGTGGCAGAATTACTTCTCTGCCATAGACGAGAAAGAAGGGAGAGTTACCTACAACAGTTTTTGGTGTTACCCTATCAGCCCAGATTGCGTTTAACAGTGCATTATGCTAGTTTTTGTGATTTTCAGATACCGTTCTCTTGATGATTTTAATCAGATTCTTGTTAGTTTATTCTACCAATCCATTGCCCTGGGGGTAGTAGCTGGTAGAACACTTCAATTTAATTCCCTTTTCTAGAGTGAACTCACTCATCTCAAGAGACGAAAAATAAGAAGCGTTATAGAATACCAAACAGTCAGGGATACCAAAACGAGTAATAATATTCAAATTTAAAAAGGTAATTACCTGACTGGTATTTACAGCTCTTAATGGGCCCACTTCAGACCACTTGGTGAAGTAATCTATGGATGTTATGATAAACTTATGTTGCTGTGAGGATGGCGGATTGATTGGACCTATAATATCAAGACCCCACTGCTGAAAAGGGGAGTCTACTAAAACAAGCTGCAAAGGAAAGGTTGGTTTTTGTATCCGCCCATATGCTTTTTGACAAATAATACATTTGTGACACAAGGAATGAGCATATCTAAAAAGTGTAGGCCAGTAATAACCTGCTCTTAAAAATTTATGGGCAATGGTATCCCCACCAAAATGCCCACCAGCTTCTCTTGTGTGCAATTCTAATAAGACCTTTTCTGCTTCATCTTTCTCAAGACAGGGCATTAGTACTCCATCAAAATTTTGACAAAAAAGAATACCATTAATCAATTGAAAGGAGGCAGATTTTAATCTTAACACTCTTCTTTTAGTGGGATCCAGGTGACAGGGGGCTGACCCATGTTCAAGACAGAACTTTATATCGTCATACCAGGGACTGACAGAGTTTTGTGCACAACAGATTGAATTTTGATTGTGCTATCCTGGGTTTGACATATTGTTTTCTTATTGTTGTCCTACTTTTGAGTCAGTGACTAACTTGCATAACCCTTGGCCTCTCACTATTTGTGATGGGGTGATTTATATGTCATACTCTTGTAAGGAGGTAACCCAGTTCGCTCTCTTTTCGCCTAGTTCTTTTTGCACTAAGAGATTCCTGACGACTGGGTAAGGGACAATAATTTTCATCCTAGATTTCAAGAGATAAGATCGGAAGTGCTTGACTGCTTTAAAAACAGCATAGGCTTGTTGATCTACTACTGGGTAATTAAGTTCTGTGCCTTTGAAAGTAGAGCTCATAAAGGCAATCGAGACTTCATTGTTTTCAACATTCTTTTGAGTTAGGACAACAGCGTAGGAGCGGTCAGAAGTAAATGTGTAGAGTGTGAACTCTTGCGAAAAGTCGGGGCTCATGAGAGAAGGAGCATCTATTATGGACTTTTTTATTGAATTAAAATATTGGTTTTCTAAGGATCCCCAATGATATTGCACGTCTTTCTTAATTAAATTCTGTAAAGGTCTCACCATTTTGGAGAAACTGGGGATGAATCTCCTGACAAAGTTTATATGGGTGAAGAAAGACTGCATAGACTTTTTGGATGAAGAAGAGGGAAGTTTGGATATGACTTGAGTCCTTTTAGGGTCGATAATCATCCATTTTCTAGACACAATAAATCCTAAGAGCTTACCTTGTTCTACTGCAAAGATAGATTTTTTAGGATTCAAGGAAATGTCGTACTTACGACATCGCTCTAAAACGACTCTTAAATGAGCTAGATGATCAGTTTTGTTTTTTGAAAATAAAGTAACATCATCTAGGTAAACTATGATAGATTGATTGATTAAGCCTTGGAAAGCGATGTCCATTTCTCTCTGGAAAGTGGCACTGACGTTAATGAGTCCAAAGGGCATTTTCCTATAAGCGTAGGTGCCCCATGGAGTGCAGAAGGTAGTTTTAAGTTGGTCTGGAGGAGACATCCGGACTTGGTTATACCCTGAAAAACCATCCAATAAGGATAGTCTTTCAGAACCAGATACCTATTGAAGGATCTGTTCCATGGGTGGGACATGGTAGTTGTCTTTATGATATGCTCTATTAAGGTTCCGGAAATCGACACATAGTCGAATTTCACCACTCTTCTTCCGGACAGGGACAAGGTTAGAAACCCATTGCGTGTGCCTAACTAGGAAAATTATCTTATCATTTAGGAGTTTATTTAATTCTTTTCTGATGGCCAGTTCGAGCTTAGGGTGCATTTTTCTTAACTTTTGTTGAAACGACAAGGTTTGGGGTTTCATAGGAATGACGTGTTGTATGATGTTAGGGTCAAAAGTTTTAATGTCATCATACGTCCATGCAAAAACATCTTTGAATTCTTTAAACAATTTAATAAAGGCAACTTTCTCTTGTTCAGAACACCCCACCCCTAAATTAATGCACTGTGGATTATCATTAGTTCCCAAGTTTACTTTTCATACGATAAAGAGGAACTATTTGTTTTATAGTTTACCGATTTTTTGAATTTGTCTTGAAGATCGTAAAAATTTTCTAATCTAACTACAGATTTAGGGATCAAATTTACCATGTCCGATGAAGATTCAAGAGATCTCGGATCTGGTATTACCATGAAATCACGTAGATTGTCGTCATGAGTGCATTCGTCGATCACTGTGCCTTGGAAAGTTTCTTCCATATGCAGGAAGCTAATAATATGTTGATCGTCGTTGAAGACTCTCCAATTCGTGATGTTGTCGGGAATGGATGGCCTGAACAACAGTTCGATAGAGAATGCATTCGGGGACAAGCCTTCTGCAGGAAAGAGTTTGGAAGCTACGTTAGCTAATAAATTAGCTTCAGAATTATTCAATCTAGGAATAGAATTTATGTTGAAAGAAGAAAACTTATTCATCAAATTCCATAACTCAGATTGGTAGCTTTTAAGATGCGGAGACAGACAATGGATATAATCTCTTACCTGTCTAACCACGATTTCCGAATCGCCAAAGACAGTCAAATTTTGAATGTTCACGTCTAATGCTTTTCTGAGACCCTGTAATAAAGCCTCATATTCTGTTGTTTTATTAGTACATTCAAATTCTAACTTGCATGCAATCAAGGTTTTGTTACCCGCGAGATCAATAATAATGCAGCCTGCACCAGCTACTTCTTTGGACTTTGACCCATCAAAGTAAAGAGACCATATTTGATTTTTATCGGGTGCATGAGACCATTGTGTAGAAACTGTTGGCTACGTATATGCCACAATCTCGGACTGTTATTCCGGGTTGGTGATAGCTTCTCGGCCATGAAATTGCTGAAAAAGGTATCCATCCCTTGTATTTCGGGTGAATCGACAGAAGGGGTAAATGGTTCATTGGGATCATTTAAATCTGTGACTATGAGCTTTAGGTAGCGTTCACGATTTACCTTGATCTTGTTGGGCTTGCTGTTCTCGGGCAGCCATAGGTGAGACCAATCTGTCGCGAAATAGCTGTGTAGCTGCTCTGACCAGTCTCTGCTTAGAAACAAACCATAAACTTCTGGAATATCCACAACAATAATATCAATCACTTGATGAACTTTTGGGTTAGACGATAATCTTATAAGCACATTCCTTAATTCGCCTATAACTTTAACACTAGTTCGATCAAGTTGGATGGTTCAACTTCAGCATTAATCTTCTGACACACAGACCATGGCATTACATTGGATGACGCTCCTGAATCTACCATACAATTGTGCACGTTTCTATTGAATATTTCAAAAGTTAACAAAAATGGAGGTACATTTCTGCGAGTACTAATGGTGGAAGCTTGTGGCTTTTTACTCGTAGCCTCTAAAGCTAATTTATCTACATTTGTTACATTATTTATAGGAAGGCCTCCCTTCTCGTGAGGATCAAAATTTTTCTTAGCAGGAGCCTTCTGAGGAACTTTTTTGTTGTTCTAAAAAAATTTGTTACTGCTTGGATTACCGTTTTTGCTATTCTCTGCGATATTCTATAACATTTTTTGTAGCAGAAATGGAAATTTTAATAATTCATAAACATAAATGTTATCCCTTGACATTTTTAGATATTCAACTAAATCATAATCTAAGTTTGGGTTTACATGACTCTGTTTAGTCTCAGCTGGTTTAGACTGTTTTGGGGGCAAAGTTGTAGTGTTTTCAGAAGAATGTTTGTTTGTTGTCTTACTCCTAGTATTGTAGGGATGTACTGTCTCGAAATTAGCTTGAAAGATGTTATCTGAGAAGTATCCAAAAATGTTCAGAGAAGGTTCTTCTTCTTCAACTATCTCTTGTTCAACTACTTCCTCAGGGACCTCAGGGGGTATCAAGTTATCCTGGGCTTCTAGAATTGTTTGAATGGAAAATTGCAGGCTTTCCAGATTTAGGTCCTCGGTATTTGAATTAGGTCGGTTGGTGGGAAAAGGCTTCCTAAATGGGGGTTTGTAAGGCCCTTTGCTCAAATAAGCTTCTTCGGCCGTCCTTTTCAAATCTATAACTTGATTTGACAGTTTTTGAACGACTTTTGTTAAGTTTTCTAAATCTGAGCTTTCAGGTTGTGTTTTATTTTGAGCAGGTCTAGGGAGTATTTCGATTTTCTTTTTGGAAGACGAACTAGTCTCTGTTTCGTTGCTACTAGTGTCTTTTAAACTAAGGATGTCTTTCTCAATTTTACTGGCCTCTTCGAAGGCCTCTAACAACGTGTCTTTCTTAGATCACTTTACCCAAATGGCTATACTTTGATGCAAGGCTTTAGTATAGTATGCTATGATAAGATTCTTAGCAGGCATCGAATTTGTAGGGATTCGGTTTTTTAGTGTTAAGAATCTTTGGTTAAAGTCTTTGATTTTCTCTTTGGGGTTCATTCTTAAACTAGAAAGATCCATGACTAGAACTTCTGGGGACTTATCATCTCTGAACTTCTCTAGAAAGTAGGATTCAAACTTCTCTCATGACACGATGGTATGGGGTTGCTGGGAAAAGTACCAAGTAGAGGCATTGCCCTCGAAAGTGTAGGGGAACAACCTACAGAATACGTCTTCGTGCTTGACATTACAGAGTCTAATGGCTAACATAAACTTTGTAATGTGATCTTCAGCGATCTGTTTAGAGTCAGGGTCAAACTTGGGGTGCCACTTCTTCGGATGTTTGGGTAAGGGATGCTGAGGCTCGGGTATGGCTACTGCATCCTGGTTGAGCCAAGGTCTGGTAGGATTGTTTTGGTTGGCCATTGGAGTAGGTGGTGTGGAAGGCTGGGAAGAGGAACTACCTTCGTCAGAAGAGTCTTCTCCAGAAGGAGAAGGGGATGATGGAGGTGGTGAGGGTGGTATTCCAGATCCTCCTGCAACAGGAGTGAGGATTGGACCTGTAGGGTTTAAAGTGAGGTTAGTGCCTCCAAGTTGTTCTTTGATATCAGAGAAATATAATGGTTGGTCCAAAGGTTGATTTGGTTGCCTTAAATGGGCGAAGGCACTATGTGTTCATAAGAGAGATTGGCAGACAATCTCTTGTATGTCACCACCTGTAGGATTTGGGGTTACTGGTTCAACTGTGATCCGCAGATCGTCGTTTGATGTGGTTTTTGTTTGAGGGACGATGTTGTCGTTTGAATGACTTCTTGTCAGTATAGGTGAGTGGTTGGGTGGTGGAGGAGTCTTACGACCACCTCGTGCCATTAATAATTTTCAGGCCCTCCTTCTAGTGCCATTTATTGATGGGCGAAATTGACCGCTCATCAACTGGACGGGTGGATCCAGTCCGGGGTTGTCTAAATAACCCAAGCCGTTTGGAATGATCCAATTTGACGGGTTTAGAGGCTCCTTTGGCCGATCTAAGTCCTAGGAAAATGAAAGAAAAACTAAGCTAAAGAAACTAATCTAAGTGAAAAAGCAGCTACAACAAACTATATACAAATCTAAAATATATATATAATAGTTCACTAACTAATATTATAAAACAATCATTCTACTTATTAAATGTTCAACTATCAATACAATTAAATCTCAATTATATATGTACATTATTTACAGAATACAAATTTTGATCAAAATTTGCAAAATCATTTGTAAATTGTTTTATGACAGCGAAACTATTGTTTTTGGATTTTTATAATTTTTATGAAAAAGAATTAAACAACAACTATCTAACTAAGCAAAGAAGATAATGATCTGTACTATATATCTATCTAAACTAGAGGGAATTCTTAAATTAATTAACTATTAAATTGCAAATCAAAAACTGAGATGAAGTAGCGCTTCCTATTTGTCATGTTCACAGTACTCGATTTAGCTGTTTGATGGGAGAAACCCGCACCAGATTTTCCAAAAACTTCTCGTAAACAGGAAGCAACGATGCTCTTGAATACGAATGACAGAACAAATAAGACATATAACAACAACAATTTTATATTTTACAGATCATCACATTTAGATAAATCCCAGTGCGAAGATTTGTACATAACTGTTCATTTAACAAAGAAGATAAACCTTCTATTCATTAAATTAGAGCAAAGTCATTGTTGCGAGTAAAATGAGATACATCAAATATGGACAAAGCTTAATTCATATCGCATTAACCTACAACAAATCTTGATATCTAAAGTAGTCAATAATTTGATTACAAATTAAAATGCACAGAAACTTGAACAAAAGTAAGATAAATTGAAGCTAAAGCCGTACAACAAATCCACTTCTCTTCGAGTTTGTATAATCATCAGCCCATAGTCTCTGTTCTCCCAACAGTGATGGATTGTTTACAAAAAATAATAAGTATATAAAGGCCACAGGGTGAAACATCCCCTGTGGAAAATATCAAAACTGTTTGCAAAAGATATGGGAACAATCTCCCAAATCTCTATTTCTAACTAAGACTTAACAACCTAAACCAAAACTATGTAATAAAAAGCATGTTCTAAACTGCCACAGCAGATCCAATTCCCATTGAAATTTGAGTGTACTTGTGGATGGACAAGAATAAACAATTTTAAATAGTGTTTAGTTGTAAAATCAATAGAAATTCGAATTTTATGACTAGCTACAGAATCTCACGATTCTGTAGCTGGTCATATTTACAAACAAAATCGTTTTAAATTAATCCAAATGGTAACAGGAATGTATGTGGTCAATCAAACAGATCCTTTATTACCAATTCAAAACAAGCAAATCATTCTTGCTAAAACAAACCAAATCTTTTATGCCAATTCAAAACAAATGAGATTGTATTGAATTAATCGAATGGTAACAGAAATGTATTTGATCTATCAAACAACTCTTTCATTACTAATTCAAAACAAACACAATCATTTTTGCATCAATTCAATCAAAACAGAACTATATTCGATTTATCAAACAAATCTTTCATATTAATTCAAAGTAAACACAATTGTTTATGCTAATTCAAAAACAACAAAATCGCTTATGCTAATTCAAGACAAACCAAATCATTCTAAAATCAATGTTGAAATAACATACCTTTGTTGTAGGGATACGATTCGGTCAGGATAATTTCGAGTTAACAATGGCAGTGGCTGCCTCAAAATTTTTGAACACAATAGAACCTATGGTCTTTTGCCTCATATCGTTAGCTTGCAGCCTATCGGTTTCCTTAGACAACAAAGTCACCTGGTCCTCCAAGGACTTAATTTGGGATTGCAACAAAGGGACATTTGTATAGTATCGTTGGAGCCATGAGTTGCATTCATCACACTGTGGTCGATCAGGCTGTGGCATTACAGGTGAGGCATATTTTAAATTACCAGGGG
Source organism: Picea sitchensis (assembly GCA_010110895.2). Lineage (NCBI taxonomy): Eukaryota > Viridiplantae > Streptophyta > Pinopsida > Pinales > Pinaceae > Picea > Picea sitchensis. The sequence goes on from SNQJ01S0036488.1 coordinate 28,521, forward strand.
TTCCACTGTCAAACTTGATCCCATGGAAGTTAGGGTCATCCTTAAGGCACAGTGGGAGGTTGGATACGTAGTCATAGGGTTCAACGGAACATAGGCTGTGTGAGTATGGGTACTCCTCGGTCAAAGATTGCTCAATATCAGAGTCTGAATCTTCACTCAAAACAATAGGCTTCTGGTCTGTGTTTTTTTTGGGCTTATTACGAGCACACCTAGATACCCAGTGTGCAACTTTCTTACCCTTGCTATTGACATCTGTATTACCCTTCCCCTTTTTTCTTGCAGGCCTATTAACAGTCTTAGCATTGTCTTTCGAACATGAGTTAGGCATGGTGTCGGGTAGGTTAGCGTTGGGGTAGGTCGAGGGTTCGACAGCGGGTAGGAGGTGGCATGACAGGCCCAACAAGGGTTTCAGTGACCACAGTCTTGTCCACTTGACCACATTCAGGAGTGGCAAAGCCATTTCTCAATAAGAAAACTTCCCAATAGTCACCACTCAACCTCAAATGATGAAAAATAATGATTTTAATCAAATAGTGATGGAAGAGGCTGGAGTCAGCCTTCTCTCTCTTAAATCATTTAGCCATTTTATACAGACTACGTAGGAGGTAGTGAGGCATATTCAAAGGGAAATCTATGAAATTCATAAGCAACTAGAGATGGTAAAGAAACACTAAACCATATCTACCTTCACAAGTAACAAATTGCTTAATAATGACCAATAAATCATGCCACCTAGACTTAAGGGCCGTGACTAGATACCTTTATCACAACTGATAATTTTTCTTGAGCTAAAAAAGAGCAGCCATGGCACTTCATCCACCTTCGAATTCTTAAACCACCTCTTCCCTTTAGCTAGCAAACCCATGGCTGAGCTGAGGAATTCTTCGTTCAATTCGAGTTGGATGTCTCCAACTTTGGCCCTGCATCCATCGAATGTGAGGGCAAACTACTGAGCGACCACGAGGTTGAAACCCTCAAATTTTTGGATGAAAACTAACCAGCCATTACTCTTCGGGTCCTCACGAGCATTATGAAATAACAACAGCGTTTGGATGCCATTGGGTTCTATGCGCACTACAGGAGCCATAGGAGAGAACACACAGTCAATAGGGTAAACGGTGAGGGGCTAGACAGGGTAGACACAAGAACAATTCCCACAGTTTTCTCAAAACAAGCAGAGGTAGCCCAAGATGCAAGGTAGACGTTAATGACTATGTGTGTGAGGGTGGTGGACTGAATTGAAACCATGCAAAACATTCATTTTGACATGTACAATCGACAATGCCTTGGTAATTCAAATCATTCTCATCACAATCCAAAGTTTTGTACACCAAATATCAAATGGATTATTCATATACTCATTGAAATCCATAACATACATAACCAAAAGATTTTGACCAAATATCAAATAACTATTTGAAAACCATAGTGTTCATAACCAACAATTGGTCTGTATGTTAACTCAACAATAGTATGTGTATGATTTAAAACAAAACAAATGTCGAATATTGCACCAAAGATTTAATCAAAGACATAATGCTTTGTAAGAAACCATTGCACCAAGGACTTAATCAAAGACACTGAAAATCATTGCATAACAAACTTATAAATTGAAACCATATTAACAAAAATGCAAAGTGAATAAAGGTTTGGTGTCTTGCCAAATGTATGACCATTATTGAGTTAGAGGTGAAATGACCACATGAACAAGAGTATTCGTAACAATCCAAAGATGATTTTAATGCCATCGACATGACTTCCAATTCAAGGTTTTCATTCTTGCAGTCATGAAAATGAAAACGAAAGGTAGGTGTGTGAATGCGCTAGATAATAGTGTCGTTTTGTTTTAAAGAATTGTGATGAGTATTGAGGGTTCAAAACCCTTGTGTAGGCAACTTGTAAGGAAAAGATAAAAATGCAAAATGGCTGCCAACAGTACCTCAACCAAAAGACCTCATCAATATCATCATACAAATATGATTTGTAACTCTGTAATATACCTAGTGTATATGATCACATACTTGCAAACCTTAACTTTAATAACAAGAGACTAGCATTTTCATCAAACTTTTCTTTAGTTTCACATGACTAGTTTTGGATTAGTCAACAACCCTAACTTGAAATAATCATAACTATGTACCTGTAATGAATAAATATATGAAACTAATACAAAATATTATTTAGTGTATTTTATGTAATTACTCTAGGTGTCACTACTTGGAACCTCTCAGAAAAGGATTTATAGCAAAAATGACATACCTTACTGAATTCTATCTTATTCTAGACAGCGGCATTGTATAGGATGCCCCTCATGGAATATTTGTTGAAACGATCTGAAAATGTTACAAAAGATACTACAGAATATACTCTAACCAACACATTTGGTCTTACTAAATTTGGATCTGTTATGAAGAAGTTATGACATTTTTACCTGAAACACATGTTTTAGACTAGTTTCAGGACTAGCCACAAACCAAATTTTCTACGGAGTGTAACTCCAAAAATACAATGACCCACAAGATAATTTTTTTACCGCAGATACTTCTATATGTTTCCTCAATGGAATAGAAATTTCACAGTCTGAATCATTCTATAAAAAAAATTATTACGAAAATGGTGAGATGACCTGTAAATAACATACCTTAGAAAGCATCATCAAAAGAATTTATCCTCCCTTGAATTGCGGTCTTCTTTTCTTCACCTTCCCTCTGAAATTTGGCTTAGATATCCTTTGGTTACCTCAGTCACCTATAGATATTCAATATGCTCAAGTGTGATTTAAAATGAGAGAGCCTTGCCTCTTATTTATACTCTCCATCTTCTAGGTCACTTAACTCATTTCTAGGTCACTTAACCCATTTACAGGTCACTTAACCTATTTTCCTCATTTTTAGGGTTAACCACTTTCCATAATTAGAAATTTCTCCATAAATTTATCAATTAAATAATTCTCCTTGAATTTGTCACCTCACTTTATTATTTAAATAATCTTCTTTGATTTTGTCACTTCACTTTATTATTTAAATAGTCCTTATTGACTTTGTCACTTTAATTTATCATTTAAATAATGATTTCTTATTTTCAAACACTTTGACTTCTTTGACCTTTTGGGGCTTCAAGCCAACATATGAGGGTGCTCCAACTTCGTAAGGCCATAACTCTCAAACCATGAGGGATTATGTGACATTCCACATACCACCGAAAATGGCATGACAAACACTATCCATCTAGGATAGTTTCACTACCAAATTAATTGATCTTCAATTCATTATTCTCCAATAAAGCATGGGTTCTCCAACCATTATTTTAGGATAACTCAAGTGTAAAGTGTCTTCCTGTGAGGGATTTCACCATAAGGGGACCACTTTGGAGTTCATCCATTTGTGCACCTTATCAAACATGATGAGACAATAATGATTCATCACTCCAACAATGCATCAATGAAAACTCATTGATCCATATTCATCTATGCATGATTCCATTTGACATCTATCCATTGACAACAATCAATCAATCATTACTTGACATAAATCAATCACTTGACATCAATCCTTTGAAATCAATCAATCAAACCATTGGCATCAATGACAACATGATCCAACATTACCTACACTGTAAATTTTGTTTTTCTACCAAGATTTATTGCCCACCAAAATTTAAGTGCATTCTTCCCAAATTTAGGAGATTTAACACAATTTAAACATAAATATTTAGTTATGCCCCAAATAGAATTTTGAGAACTTTTGTATTTTAATTCATTTAGACCAATTTCATGTTTATGTCTTAACTATTTTTCCTCGATAATTATTTATAAGGACTTTTGATGTTTTCTCTTATTTGAGGTTATTTCCTAAAGTCCACACATGTATAATATCCTCTAAGATTTTTAGCATAGGATTTGAGGATATACTAAAATAGAACACTGTAATGTAGAAAATCGCTCTCTCTTCTTTCAACTATTTTATAGATATTTTTATTTATTCATTCATCATCTTCCAAGCATGCATTAAAGTGTACAACACAGTTAACCACAAAATCCACTCCCATAAATATTATTTTAGCACACATACATTCAAGAGATAAAGAAGTAATTCAAATGAGATTCAAGTAAAACATTCTCTTCCTTTTACCTAAATTTCTCAAGCCACTTTTGTCATAAATTAAACTTGAGGATATACTAAAATAGAACACTGTAATGCAGAAAATCACTCTCTCTTCTTTCAACTATTTAATAGATATTTTTATTTATTCATTCATCATCTTCCAAGCATGCATTAAAGTGTACAACACAGTTAACCACAACATCCACTCCCATAAATATTATTTTAGCACACATACATTCAAGAGATAAAGAAGTAATTCAAATGAGATTCAAGTAAAACATTCTCTTCCTTTTACCTAAATTTCTCAAGCCACTTTTGTCATAAATTAAACTTACACATCTCTTAAAACACATTCTGTAACTTTCTCTAAACTTAACACTATAGAGATTTAGAAAAAATATACTTATCTAGGACCCAAAAAATGTTACAAATGCTGAAAGGGGTGTCATTTTCCACCTAACCGTAGGCACAACAACTTCTAGACAGATTTACCGATGGTCACCCCCTAGCTAGATCATGATGCTTTGAGAAAGACTCTTCCTTGTGTTAAAAAACAACCACGGATGAAGATCACTCTCCTCTTCTAACAAGAATTTAGTAGATCATTTCTCTCTCCACCAAGCGTGGGGGTCTGTAACAAGTGATTCCTCAGTCACTCATCCTCTGCAACCCCATTTATTAACTTGGTTAGAAATGTTTCCCAACAATTCCCATACCCAAAACAAATTTGTTTTTTAGTTCTCTTTAGAACCAAAGAGCTGTAGATGCTCTCCCTCCTCAGAAAAATGGTCACCAGACTCATCTTCTTACCTATACGTCCTCTCTACTAAAAATATGTCTCCCTTAATCAACCCCTTGTCTTCCCTCTTCTCTAATCTCCATTTTTCCTTGTCTCTTTCCTTCTTCAGTAAGATTTTTGTGGGTCAAATCCCCCAATTCATGGGTCAGTCTAGAATCCCCTAGATGGGTACTTTTCTTCCCATGCTTCTAAGATAAGGTTGGTTTGGTACAACACCCATTCCTTTTCATAAATGTGGGAAGTTGATATTCCATCTACCTACTCCCTACATTAACCACAATTCTAGAAAAATGGGAAATCTACATTTTTCTTGATTATTAAATTGGCAAGGGAAAAGTCCCTGATTGATTTCCTCTCACGCATCATGAACTACCTTGGAAACCCCTTCAACAGTTATGAAACACTTTTCTGTTTACATTAGTAGCATAAATATTTACACTACCCTTTTAGAAAAATATAGTTACATTTACAAGATGGGGGAAACATGGGTATTACAATCCCCCCTCCTTAAAGGAACATCATCCTCGGTGTTCTTTGTATCTCATCAAAACTAATCATATCTTCTTATTTCAACTAATTCATCAGTTTCGTTCCTTTTTCTTCGTCCGGTATTTTCCAAACTCTCGACCTTTGTCACATGCCTACAATGATTTCAAGCAATAAGAATATTAATCACTATTTCATGAAAAAACATTTCATTTTAAGACTCAAGAGGAATATCCATATTAGCAGAATACTTATTTGTGCAATTTTATGGATCCACATCAAGTTGGATGTCTTACTAGATTGTCCCATTGTTTCCTTGACATACCCATTGTGTGCATGATCCAAACCAATATTTTACGAGGATTATTGAAGTATCCTCTTCCTTTCATTCACTCACCCTCCAGGCCCACACTCAGGAATCCCCTTCTCTATTATACAGTCCCTCGGGTGATCCATCTAGTCCTTCCAAGGATTTTTCGCACAAGAAGAGTTTTATATACTTCATCGAGTCCTACAACCGAGGTGTCCCTTTGAATTTATCTATCATGGCATCTCTTCGACCCGTTTTACCACAACAAAACATTTTCTATGGCGATCATGTCTTATCATAGGGTTCTCATGTCACAAAAATAACCTTTCTCTATGATTTTCCAATTTTACAGCCATCATCTGTCCCTCCTGGATAGATATTTCATATGTCATGTGTTACATACATACAATAACCATGATATGTTATCATCAATTCAAATTTATAATTTCTTTCAAATCTATCACTCACAGATTTCCAAATTCCACATTTTTATTTTCAGATCTGTTCCACATAGGAACCAGATTCACAAGTATGAGATATTTCTTCTCATAAGTGTTTGGATAATAAGGCATTGGTCTTCCTTATGGGCTTTACTTATGATTCCATATCCAAGACCCTTCTTCTTGAAACTCCATCTTCACATAGCCAAACAAGTTTTTAGTTATCATGCACATTATATCCTCCAAATTGTGCATACTAAAATTCAAATCATTTTCATCTATTCAATGATACAAAGGGAAAGAAAATATCATTCTTTACACATGCAACATTTCAGCGTACCAAATTTTTCCAAATGCAATTCAAATATTAAATCAATTTAAACAACATGCCAATGTTCATGGTCACATTCCTACCTAATGGACCCTTTCATTGATTTCAAGTTTTCCACACTTTATGACAAGCACTTTACCATGGTGTGTTGGATCTCAACAAACCTCTTCACCATATGGCTTATTCATTCTCGTTCATTATTACAACATGATTGTGCTTCCTGCTAAAAAATGATCATGTCCTCAATTTAACATATTATAATATGAAACCTAAGTTTCATATGGTTGCATCTAAACACTTCTCTCCTTACTGGTACTAAGTGGTGCCAATACTCATGGCCAACCACTTCCTTTCTTTAACACCCATACAGTTTAGGTAGAGTATTGGAAGGTCCTTCTTTCTTAATGTGCACTCTATTGTCCGCCCTCTTATGCAATCATGAATTTCCTCAATGCATGCAATTCAATGTGTTTCCTATGATCACTTTTGTTCCTAATCACTCTTGATTGGTCAATGTACACATGACACTATTGATTCATGAATTTTCTAGAAAATATTCTAAATCATCCTTGGCTGACATAGGTTCCTCCCTCCTCTCCTATCTTAATTCAAATTCATCTTTATTATGAATCTTACCACCTTGGGTATCAATGACAAACAATAGCCACTCAAAATTATTCACACATCAATAAGAAATTAAAATTCTTAGAAGGGATTATTACCAAATTATTTCATACCTTATGCCACATAGGAATGGACATTTTTATACCTATCTTGGCTATTAGCACCCTTTTTTTTACCTCATCAATAATGCTCCATGGGCTCCCAAATTCCCTTCAACAATATTTCATCAACAATATTCTTTCATTTATCCTTTACCAAAGGTTATCTACCAATGGCAGTTGTCCTTTCCCAACAAATCCAATCATATCCTACACATGAAATACATCACCACATTCAAATTTCACATTAGATTTCATGTAAAATCAAATGCATGTACCATATCATTTAAATCGATAAAACATTTTTAGATATGCCCCAACATATCTATATGCACTGTATCACATTACCCTCAATGTTTTCACAAGTGAAAACATAATCAAGTCTCTAACTATTTCTACAGTCACATATTTATCACCATTCTCATTTTAAAACACTCACACACAACAACATATCATCTTCTCATCATATAGAAACAAAATACACAACAAGAAAAAATGAATTAAAGGACTCTTCCCTCTTTTCAACTCCTTCTACACGGTCTAGACTTTTAACTTAACTAAAATATTCCCAAGGTCTCATTGCCTTTACACATTCATGCCTTTAACCAAGTTTATAGTTTTTTCCACAACTATTCCTTTAAGGATTTTGACTTTGTTAAAGGAATTAATAGTTTTAAAGTGGTCCTCCTTTTCTCCTTCTTTGTTTATGCAATCTACTCCCCTCTTGGGATATTTCTACTATTTTCCTTGAGTAGTATTGTTTAGAGTTCTGTAAGCTTCTTGGATAATTCAGCATGCTATAACAAAAATATTTTTGTTCACAATGAATTATGAACATGTGCATACTACACATTACTATTTAGACATCAAAATAGTCATCATTCATTTGTTTGTATTCCATTCATGCATTATGTTTATAATGTAATCCAATATTCTTATACACATAGGATTGCGTCTCACTACCCAATTCTCAACAATCATTAATTTTGTGATTTTTTTCTCCTGACAAAGTCTTCACAAAGTTCCTCCACAAGGGACGCTTCTTTAGCATGCAACTCTTTTGTTGCACACCCTTCATTATCTGGAGTGGCCTTAAATTCATTATTTCAAAGGTTTATAAAAAATTCCACAAGGGATATAAGCACACATCTTTATTATGTGTCCATATTGTTCATCCACACATATTCATTGTTATGTTAAATTACATTCATAATGCACTTAACCATATGCATCATCATAAGCCTATGTGTGTCTATCATAGATGTAATTTACATCTCACATGCATCTTTACTTTTAACATCATTTAATTCATGATTTTCCACAATCATTCTCATGCAATCCTAACATGCATAATCATGTCTCCTTTTATCATGACAACATGGCCTCCCTGCTCATTTATTCCTTCAACAATGTATTCTATCTTTTCTCGAGGAAATGAGACACATCCTCCCGAAGCTATTATTTAAATCATTCATCTTCCCTCCAAATAGATTTAACCATGCATCCATGATTTTCATATATGGTAAGTACACATATTTCCTCCCATCCTACTTGATTAGGTAGTTGTATTATTCTTTTAAGCATGTACACATATATTTGTATATATGTAGGTTCATCACTTGCACCTTTTATATCATTCATTCACATTGATATTTTATTTTAATGTCGATGTTCTTTGAAATGAGAGATTAGAGTCAATCATATGACTAGTCTCATGGTCATAATTCACATATTGATGCTACCCTCTCTACATGGAGAAAAACTGACCAACAAGGGCCGATTTTCCCCTTTCTGCTATAAAATCTTCTATAATTTTTTTATATGGTTATCTTGCATTACCCAAGACAGTAATATAACCACTTATATTCTCTTCTTTGTGCCTCAATTCATTCTTGGTCAACATACCTTTAATGGGGTAATCCTTTTCCTGGATACCCATTCACTGCTTCTTGCGCGTACTACACCATTCCCATATAGTTACCATCCACCTTTGGATGTCAATATTGACCTTAGTCACCTAAAAGATGTTGACACCTCCTTAATAAAACCTTTTATTGGTTTCTCATTAATCCTTATAGTCCTATATTAGTAATATATTAGGACACAACATTATCAACTTATTTACTTATGTTGTTATAATCAAATCATCACTAACCATTTGATTTATGACATCACCATATTTTACATCCAATGACAAAATATAATAAGTCTATATTCATTAATCATTTTACCCATGCTTATAGTGAAAACATATTCCACTTGCTTACCTCTTGCATTCTGTGCATGGGCTTGTACTTATGAGTTATCTGATATGCACTCCATTAGCACAACCATGAGGTTTTGAACTTTCTTGTGTCACCTCATTTCTTCCACGAGGGTTTTCCTCAACCCATATGACTCCTTTTAATTTTGCAAAGAGGGGATTATCTCAATAAGAATTTTCAGTTATGACAGGTCAAGTAATTTAACCTCACATATTTCCATAAGGATTCTAGACATGGGGAAATATACTCACAAGGCCTAATCTCTTATTTAATCAACGATTGTGATTACCAAAGGATTCATAAGCTTGCACTTTTAGCCAACCTTGCAATCTATTAAGTTCATTCAAATCAAAGTCTTTCTATTAGTGCCTATCATCATAATCCACTCTGGCAAGGAGTGGATATAATTCCCAAGGTAGAAACATGATTGATGCTACAATCAGTGGGATTAGATTTTTGTTGATTAATTCCCAGCAAAATTTCAATGTAATCCCTTCTCCTCAAAGGGTCATGTCTTGAGATAAAATCTCCTTCTTGACGATAAACACTATCCTTGAGCTCATATTATTCTTGATAAACTATTCTTGTGACTATTCTCTGGCCCATCCAGACCTAGTGTTTTAGTCATGCTCTACTAGATAGGGTAGAATTGGGATCCCTCTCCCTTAAATATTTCTAATAAAATTTAATTGACCCTTTCATGAACCCAAGGAGGCCACATGTTGTTGTTTTCTTTAATACTATACACACACTCAATCCCTAAGTACCTTTCTAAGGGATGGGGTATAAATTTTCACTTACCTCCATGTAGACATGGTATAGAGGACTAATCCCTCTCTCGATGGATAGTCTCGATGCATTCCAGACCTCCCCAAACTACAATTAGGATCCATTCAACACCTAAGGTTCACCAATCCTAATGGACTCCACTCAACTCGTCAACCCATGGAATATTAGCATGTGCCATCATAATCATGTTATTAGTTAGCACCGATTCGCCATGTCACCGTAGGTCACTTAGTATTGCTCGAGTAGAGGATTACAATTGTCCCTCTCCTATATTCCAAATAACATACTTAATTACTATTTCATAGAATACCATGATTTGGTAATTGATTATTCAAACCTCATTAAGGATAATTATTCTTCACAACTAATTATCAATAATTATTTTTTATTAGCCTAATACCCATGGCCTAGTAATTATTGAGGTTTTACTTTCTCTTTTTCCCCTTAGAAGTAGTTTAGCACTAATTCGATTAATTACTCATATGATAATTTTGAGTAATTATATTATAACACAATGAGGTTAATTTATCCATAATATGGCAAAGTTGATTAGTAACCTTATTTAAAGGTATATATAATTCAATCCATCAACGTACATATCCATGCGAATTTTTCCTTAATTTACACACACACACACACACACATATATTTACGGGGGAAGAGAATTAATTGTATTCAATTTGGTATTTAATGACAAAATTAGATTATTTTAATAATTATATTATAATATAATTCAATTTAATTGTATTATAATATGATTAATTATATCAAAGACACTTAGGCTTGTCGATACCCATTAATACCTAAGCCTTCAAACTTCAGCAAAATTCCTCATCATACTTTTATGAACCCAAATCTCTAGAATGTTAGAGTTTTGGAGAGGGTCCCACCTCTATTATGACTTTATGCGATTACAAGTAATTATATTACCATATGATATAATTGCGTGTGTTTAATAATATTATAGCATTGGAAAGTGGGAAAATAGGTTTGGCCTTTGGCCATTTTTCCCTGACACTCTATCTTCTCCAAACATCCCGGAGTCTCGAACTCCCGAACTCCCAAAGTTCCGAAGTCCCAATCTCTCAGAGCCCCGAAATTGTGAAGGGCCCATGCTTAAATGTGACTTTGCATTAAATGTGTTAAATTAAAAAGGGAAAATGTTGGTACTTTATCATGTACCAATATCATAATAAACCCATTTAACATATATTATGTAACCTTTTAGAAATGCACCAAAGTTTATAAATTCTCAATATTTTATTAATATTTGACATGAGGAGAGAGAGAGAGAGAGAGAGAGAGAGAGAGAGATTCTCGAGGTCAATCTCCTTAGGTTCACATCCTTTATACTCAATTTTCAGACCTACAGATTCTTATGTGGCTCCAAATTAAGCTGATGCACACATTATTACACCATTTAATATTCAAGGTTGAGCTTCATTTCATGTGTGTAATCAGTTTATAAATCTTATTATAATATAATGTATTTATTATATCTCTCAAAATTTATCTAGGAGTTTTCAAAATTATCAATATTATGTTAATAATTTAATATTGGAAGAGGAAAGAAATATATTCAAGTCCTCACCCTTAGAGGCTCTTCCATAATTCTTCATGCTTAAACCAACTTGAGGAAACAAAGTTCCAAAGTTAGGAGGGACCCTTGTGATATATTATGATTTTTAAACCTGATAGATTAATAATTTGGATTGTAATATAATATACATTGCAATAAAGGTGTATTATCAAAAATAATGTTAATTGATAACATTAAACACACTAATATAATAATTGTATTTGTTATTATTATATCTACCTTCACTGAGTGAATAAAGGGTTTGGAGTGATAGACAACTGTCTTGTGGAGATCCATCACTTTAAACATCTAGAACAGTATCTCCAGAGACTCAGGAGTTCAATTGAGAAGGTTAAAGCATTTGGTCATCATTTATTCCCTGGAGTATTTGACATTAAAATGATGTATGAATTATATTTATTTGTTTTGGGAGTCTATTATTATACTCCAAGAACTTCTAACCTTATTTTTTAAAAAAAAATGTAAAAACATATATATATATATATATATATATATATATATATATATATATGGTTTTATTACCTCGAGAATTAAATGAAATTATTTTCTATTCACAGGAAATAGAAAAGGAGAAACATAAATTCCGGTCTTTATAAAAGAGATTTAATAAAATTTTATATTCCAAGGAGATTTCTACATCACGGAAATTAAAATATAATTATAATATCCAAGGAGATTTCTACATCCTGGAAATTAAAATATAATTATAATATCTCCCTTCTAGTGGCTAAATGAGTAGAATTTTATTCCCTTATTACTGTGATTTACTACTCTTAATAAATTTAAGGAAAATGGTCCAAAGACAAAGATTTACCTCCATAGTAAATTCCCTGTTTCTACCAAGATTTACTTCCCACCAAAGTTTGAGGGGATTCTTCCCGATTTAGGAGATTTAACACAATTTAAACATAAATATTTATTTATGCCCCAAATAGAATTTTTAGAACTTTCGTATTTTAATTCATTTGGACCAACTTCATGTTTATGTCGTAATTATTTTTCCTCGATAATTATTTATAAGGACTTTTAATGTTTTCCCATATTTGGGGTTATTTCTTAAAGTCCACACAGGTCTAATATCCTCTAACATTTATAGCATAGGATTTGAGGACATACTAAAATAGAACATTGTTATGCAGAAAATCACTCTCTTCTTTCAACTGTTTTATAGAGATTTTTAACTATTCATTCATCATCTTCCAAGCATGCATTAAACTGTACAACATAGTTAACCACACCATCCACTCCCAGAAATCGTATTTTAACACACAAACAATCAAGAGATAAAAAATTAATTCAAATGAGCTTCAACTAAAACATTCTCTTCCTTTTACCTAAATTTCTCAAGCCACTTTTGTCATAAATTAAACTTACACAACTCTTAAAACACAGTTTGTAACTTTCTCTAAACTTGACACTACATACATTTAACAAAAATATACTTATTTGGGACCCAAAAAATGTTGCAATTGCTGAAAGGGGTGCCCTTTTCTACCAAACTGTAGGCACAACAACTCCTAGATGAATTTACCATTGGCCACCCCCTGTTATCTTTTTAGCTCGGGAGGTACTCCACATGTTTTGTCTTGTATGTGGATGTAACTTTATGTTTACACAACTAGGCACTTAACTTTGTAATGGGTTTTTATAAAGTTGTAAAGTGGTTCTTTTATTAAAGTGATTTTTTAATAAAGTGTACCTTCTAATTTTAAAGTGACTTTATTTCATAAAGTGCACTTATGTAATAAAGTGAAATGTACTTTAATATTTTGAGTGATTCATTTTGGAGGAAATGAATCATGACCCTTGATCTTGAAAAAGGAAAGATTAGATATTGGCCTTTGGATTTAGGGTTGGGGAAGGTGAAAAGACACTTGGGAGGTAAAGGGTCATTTTTAGATTTATAAAAGAATGCATTGGGTAGTGTGCAAGATGCAAGTGAAGGAGATTGAGAGAGATTTTCTAAGAAAGCTTGAGAGAGGAAAGTGAGCAGCTTAGTGGGCACAAATCCCAAGGGAAAATTTCTATGTCTGTTCTAATATCATTTGTTGCAGTTGAAGGTCGTACTATATGGATCCATACAGTCTGTACAACAAGGAGAGAGGGCACGATTTTTTAGGCATCTTGTTGGCATGGAAATCGAGGTTGTCTGGAGTTTTTTCTCGATGTTGATGGGTCGTACTGTTCAGGTCATACAACATACTATGGGCACGTCTTTATAGGCACTGTTTTCTGAATGGGTCGTACAACTGTATAGATTTGGCACCATTTTCAAGGTAGAATTTGTGGGGGACATTTTTGGTGTTGTGAGGTATTTTCTCTTGGCTAGAAATTGTGAGTTTGTTGTTGATATGTACTTTCGTGAAGCTGAATAATAAAATCTCTCTCTCTCTCCCTCTCTCTCTCTCTCTCATTGGGTTTCCCCACATTGGGGTTTTCCCTAGAATTTGCCTAAATTTCTGAGTTTTCATGGGTTATTGAATGTTGTCCATTATGTTTATTTCTGCTGAATATTTGCTTAGCAATGTGCATTTTATGGAAATTTATGAATGTGGGTGTGAGACATTTTGGAGTTCATGCAAACAATTATCTCTAGGTTGCTAAGTGTATGACATAATGGTTAGCTTGTTGATTTTGTCATTAAAATTAACATGGTATCAGAGCTTTGTCTCTGAGTGACAGTGAACAGTGAGATTTTTGGGCAAGGTTGAAGAGGAAAAAATTGTGATTTTTTTCCTTGAGCTGTGACAGGGAATATGGCTACACGCATTAGATTTGAGGATCGGTTGGATGGAATTTACAACTATTTGCAGTGGAAGATCTAGATGTCACTTGTTCTCAAGGAGAACAAGATTTGTAACTATGTCAGTTCTTTTGTTGTGGATCCCACAGTAGATCCTATTCCTTTAGACTTGCATGAGATCAAGGAGGCCAAGGCTCAAAGGATTATTCTGGATGGGGTGAAGGATCACCTTATCCCATAGTTGGCTAAGAAGAAGACAACCAAGGAGATGTGGGATGCACTTAAGAACTTATTTGAGGAGAAGAATGAGAACTAAAACATGGCCTTGAAGGCTAAGCTGCATGATATCAAGATGGTTAAGGAGAAGAGTGTTTCTTCTTATCTTACCCAAGTAGCTCAAGTGAAATATGAGTTGGTTGTTGTTGGAGAGGTCATATCAGATTCATATTTGGTGAGGATAGCCTTGAAAGGATTCACCAAAGAATGGGAAGTCTTCGTGAAGTGTGCAGTGAGTCATGAGCATCTTCCAAATTGGAGCAGACTATGGGATGATTTCACTCAGGAGGAGATCCGGGAAGGATTTCAGAGCAGTGGACAGAAGACATATGGAGCTAATGAGAATGTTTCTCTCACTACAAAGAGCAAGAAGAAAGGAAGTTTTGGGAGGGACTTGAGTAAAGTCAGATGTTACTATTGTAACCAATTGCGACACCTTGCTTCTCTTTGTCCTGAGAGAAAGAATAAGAAGAAGGTACTGGAGGGGCCTGAGACAATTGCTACAAAAACCATGGAGGAATTTTCTTGCAAGTATGACAGGGAATTTTGTTTGATTACCCTAGTTTCCAGTGTTGGTAGCAGAGGATTCAGAGGTGGTATCAGATGGATTGTGGATAGTGGAGCCTCTTTCCACATGACTAGAATCTGGCGAGTATTCCTTAATATCACAGAGATAGGTCCTAACCAACAAGTAGTAAATGAAGGTGGTATGACGCAAGTTGTACATGGAGTTGGAAGGATTATATTCCAAATCGAGTATGGAGGATTCCTGGAGCTTGATTGAGTTCTCTTTGTTCCAGGGTTGAGGGTTACCTTTCTCTCAGTCTCAGCCTTGGAGGATGTAGGATATTGTACATTTTTCAAGAGGGAAAATGTCTTTATATACAGGGAGGGAGTGGACCCAGTGGAATTCCAGTTGATCGGTGATCGGGTAAACAATTTGTATGTGTTTTGAGGACAACCCTTAGTGTATGATTCAATGTCAGATGAGGAGCATGAGGAGGATCTTGAGACTGTGGTGGGTCCAAGGATTCAGTCTTGCATTCCGAGAGAAGAGAGCGAGTCTTTTTTGAGCACTGGAAAGAGGCTCAGCCAGTGTGGTCGAACCAATGCTCATGATGGAGTGGATTCTCCAAGGAGCTCATGGTTCTGGGTAGTTTCCAGGAGAAGATCTTCTAGTTTGAGTTTTCTGTAGGTGTTCAGGATAACTCTAGGTTCAAAGGGAGATCCTATAGAGCATAGTGTGATTGGACCAGATGATGGATATGGTAGCGAGTACATCCCTCGCTAAGAGGGAGTGTTAGATTTTTAGCTCGGGAGGTACTCCACATGTTTTGTCTTGTATGCGTATGTAACCTTATGTTTACACTACTGGGAACTTAACTTTGTAATGGGTTTTTATAAACTTGTAAAGTGGTTCTTTTATTAAAGTGACTTTTTAATAAACTATACCTTCTACTTTTAAAGTGAGTTTATTTCATAAATTTCACTTATGTAATAAAGTGAAATGTACTTTAATATTTTAAGTGATTCATTTTGGAGGGAATGAATCATGACCCTTGATCTTGAAAAAGGCAAGATTAGATATTGACCTTTGGATTTAGGGTTGGGGAAGGAGAAAATATACTTGGGAGGTAAAAGGTCATTTTCATATTTATAAAAGAATTCATTGGGTAGTGTGCAAGACACAAGTGAAGGATATTGAGAGAGATGTTTTGAGAGATCTTGAGAGAGGAAAGTGAGCATCTTAGTGGGCACATTTCCCAATACAAAGTGGGCACAAATACTAAGGGAAAATTTTGTGTGTGTGTTGATATCATTTGATGTAGTTGGAGGTTGTATTGTATGGATCCCTACATTCTGTACAACAAGGAGAGAGGGAACAATTTTTGAGGCAACCTGTTGGCATGAAAATCAAGGCTGTTTGGAGTGTTTTCTTCCTGTTGTTGGGTCATACTGTTCAGGTCGTACAACAAACTGTGGGCACATTTTCTAGGAATTGTTTTCTGAGTGGGTCGTGTTGACGATTAAAATCGTAACGATGAATTCTTCCCACAAAGTATTGCTAAAGCCATATTATTTAACTATGCTAGTAATATAATACTAGTAGGTGGGGCCCCCTTGTAGACTAGAGGCACAAAGATAGACATATCACACATTTGTTTTCTATTGTTTTGATGTTTCTTAGACAATCCTACATGGTTGACAATGCAGTATTGGTTTCATTTTGACATAGTAATAGGTGGATGATGTATTTTATGGAATGCTTCGGCAATTCAAAGCATTTTTTTTTATGATGGGCATGTATTTACAGTTGCTATGATTTAACCATGTCACTAATCATTGTGATCAATTGCCTAGCCACATACATGCAAGAGATATATTAGTGATAATATAATCAAAACAAAGAAAGAAAAACCTATGAAAAATCCTAAAGGCAAAAGATCTATGCTTGATCTATGATAAAAGGTTATATGCAAATTCGAATGGAAAAGTAAAAGGATGTTAGTGTTAGTCCTAACTATTATACTATGGTTGGTTAGTGGCTATGCGATTTTCATTAGATTTTATTTGGGCGCATATAGCATTGCAATATGTATGATGGCATAGAACTTGGCAAGGGTTAATGTGTAAATGTTTGGGTGGCGCCCTATGCAAAGGATATTGTCAGAGATTTCAAATGTTTGGGCATTGAATACATGGTTTAATTGATTGGTGAATGTTGGTTGTCTCGTAATTTGAATTGAATAGGCTAGGAGATGGAAGTGAAATGCATTTACTGGACATCACTCCATACTGCCTTCATCGGTTGTCACCCTAGCATTGTTCCATGTTGCAATTTCGGTTTGTTGGTTGTGAAGCTAAAGCTCCACATTTCAGGCTATTGGAAAGAGGAAGGCTCGACCAACTCACCCTTTTAAGCATTTTGTTACAGGTATGATTCTTTTTCTCTCCATCCATGAAATATGCTTTGCTTATGAACAAATAATGGCTCAGTAATGCTTGGATTTGTGTGTTCCTAAGAATTTAGATTGTGTAAATGTGTGTTATTTCTCTCTGATATGACTGTAAAATGTTTCGGATTGCAGGAAAACGAATTGGGTTTTGTTTAAGTTGTGTATTGATTGGTTGCTTGATCGATTTAATATCGTGATGGGTCTCTGTGGATAATAAGTGAATGTGGTACATATCTCTCTGTATTAATGGTGGAGGGTTTCGTTTTGTGTATTATCATCAGTTGTTACCTCACAGTCATGATTATAACCCTTATCCAGTCGCATTCGAATTGCCATTCAGTTGTTGTGTTATTTTTTCAAACCTGGAGTCATGGTCGTTGGCTCATTCTTAGTGTCTTTTCACCGAAGTATCCCAAGATCCAGTCTTGGGTTGGCCATAAGATTAATATGTATTGTATGGTTGAGGGGTGATACTAGTTATATCTTGGTGTTATGATCTATTCGTCCTCACTGATATTGTTGTCAGGTTGTTCTACTCTTAAGGAAATGGACAAAGAGGTTATATCTTTGTGTGTTCTTTGAATAAATATCACTGTTCAGTTAACTTCACCTCTCCTCTTCAAGCGTTAAATGCACTATGTGCATTGGGTTTTTATCTACCTTCCTTTTCTTTCCTCGGTGTCTAACTATTGGTTCCGTTTCCCAGATTGGGAGTAGCAAGAAGACTCTGTGGCTTACTACCCTATCTGCTTCGAAAGGTATTTTTTCATGTCGTTGATGAGTCTCTAAATACCTCCAGTTCTCTGTGATGTTGTTAAAATATGAGAGAACTATTGATTGTCTCCTTGAATTTGTTTTCGATAGAGCCCGATTTTAATATCCAATTGTCTTTGCTCCCTTCGGGCATCTTCTTGGTTGTCAAATATGATTTTATCAGTGGAATGGTTATGGAGTTTTTTTTGTCGAGTCTCTGTCTCGTGTTTCTATGATTAAATGGGTTGAACAGTTACAACTGGGAACGAGAAATTATATATAGTTGAGAACTATCTACTTTGATTATAGTGTTTTTAATAGCATGGTATTGATTGAAATTGGAAACACCTGTGTGTTTTGCTAGGCTCGATCAGGGTTATGGCTAATTGTGAAAATGATGTATGTGTAATTGGCTATGTTCACTTCGTATATATTATTGGATCATTGTACAAATTACAAATGGTTATATCAACAGGGATAAGTGATAAGGCGCGGGCTTTATGTTGATATAACACCCTGTTTCCCCCAGTCTATAAAAATAACTATATTGGACAAGAACTATGGAAAACAAAAAATATGTGAATGTTTGATTTGGCGGACCTTTGTATAAAAGGTCGATGAATGTAAATTATGTTATGATTATGTGTTGCATGACTGCTGCGAGGGGGATGTTCTAAAAGAGACCACGATGGCTAAGGAGAGGTGGTGAAAGGAACTTGGAATGGTTGTGCTAACTTCCACCAAGACAGTACCATACTGGTTTTTACTTTCTCAAAGATCAAAGCAACTCTCTGACCCTGGAATGGATTTTTCATCAGATTGGTAGGTGGGGAGGGTCCTCAAGATTTAATGAGGGGATGGGGGTGAACCTCCCATCCGTAACAACTCCCAGACCTGACCATGGATGGGGAAATTCATGCCACATGCAATCTTGCAGAGAAAAGGCAAGAGAGGAAGCGTGGTAAGGGGGAGAAGAGAGGAGAACACATGCGACAGAGATCATGGAAGAGAACTGAGAGAAACTTGAGAAATATAGGGAGTTCTGAACAGAGGAGAAGGAGAGTAATCTTCATCCTTGACTTTCGTTGAGCTGGAAGTAGGAGACTGAATCTCGAGCATCATGGTCTAGCTCGGGGGTGGCTAGTGGTAAATCCGTTTGGATTCACTGAAACTACGATTGGGTGGAAACGAGCACCCCTCTCAACAGTCATGTCACACCTAGTGTTTTTCTTATAAGTGTTTATATCTTGTATCTTGAATTGAATATCCTAGACGCATGCTCATGTTTGTACACTAATAAATGATTTCTGTATAGAAGTGTTTTCCTGTGTTTTGATGTGGAGACAAGGGATACATGCTTATACTTATATGACCATAATTGGTCTATGTATAGAATGAGCAGGTTCATAATACGAGTATGTTCCCTTGAGAATTGTCCTATCTACTTGGCTCGCGCTATGCCCTGGTTTAATTTCCCGAAGGGACTTCTCTTAGGAAGTTTCCTCGCACTCCAGAGTTAGAGTGAGTCCCTCGAAAGGACTACCATGATAGTAAACCCACGATTTTACTTTACCCTTACCACTGAATTTATAGCCCAACGAATTAGAAAGACTTTTACTCAGGTCACCAAGCCTAGGGATAATTTACCCAAGAACCCTCTGAAAGATCTGTCGGAGCTCTATTGCCCATCGACCTTAACCTTTGCATAGGCAAGAGGGTGGACTTGGAAATGTCCTGAAACTCTCAGAGTATCTAGACCCATTCATCGACATTTCGTCATTTCGGCGTTTTGGCACACAGGAAACCAAAGGGCAAGACCCTTCGTAGTCACAAGTCGTGAAGTCCCGGTATGTGAAACTCCAAATTAGCTTAGTGTGAATGGGTTTCGGCATGTCGGAATTTCGACGTTTCGACACCAGTGAAACCAAAGGGCAAGACCCTTCATCATCGCAAGTCGCGAAGTCTCGGTATGCGAAACTATGAATTAGCTTAGTGTGAATAGGTTTTGGCATTTCGACATTTCGGCGTTTGGGCACTTGGGAAACCAAAGGGAAAGACCCTTTGTCGTATCAAGTCAAGAAGTCCCAGTATGAGAAACTTTGAATTAGCTTAGCATGAATAGGTTTTGGCATTTCAACATTTCGGTGTTTCGGCACCCAGGAAACCAAAAGGCAAGACCCTTCATCTTCGCGAGTCGCGAAATAACGGTTCACGAAACTCCGGGAGGATCTGGACCATCCATTGAAGGAGACACGTGGTGAGTTGTCAGAGTTCGTGGAAAGCTTCGAAACCCCGTAATCCATTGGATCTCATAGGATAGCGAATGGATTAAGGTTGAGTTTCCTTCAACGCCCTTCAACTCAGGAGGGATAGTGACCATCAGATCCAGATCAACGAGGTTCGTTGATCTCCTACATGAATTCCCATATCAGAATTTGGGGATTTGAGTGATAGGAGTTCTGGAGTTATTGCATCATGAACTCCCAGTTCAAAAAAATCTGAATATATTTGGACCGTTGAATCCATATCATCGAGGACGTCGGATATCATACAAGAACTCCTGTATCGGATTTTGGGTTTCAAGGTTCGAAGAGTCAAAATACTCGACTCTCTTGCATTTCGAACTCTCGGTTGCCGAAATCTCGATACGGCCAGGACCGTCGAATCAAGGGAATATTCACAGTCATCGATCTCAACGAAGGTACAATTTTGGGTTTTTGGGTTTGAGGAGTCGAAGGACTTGAATCTCAGGCATCGTTGAGTCACGAATTGTGAAAGGCGCCTCTTGGCTTGGACCGTGGTCATAACCGATGATCACTTGGAGGTGAAGCCCACGCTTGGTGCTTAAGTTGAACATGATGGGTTTTCAATGAAAAAACCGGTGGATTGGTTTAGTGAAGGTCCGACAGGAAGATCTAGCCTGCGCTAGGACCTCGTAGGAACTTGAGGATCTATCCCTCAAGAAAAAGGAGAAAAAGGAAAAAAATCTATTAGGTCGTAGTGGGTATGTTACAAATTGGTATCAGAGCATGGTTACAACACTTGGCCTTCTTGGGATCATGGACGAGTTGCATAGAAACTCCATTCGAAGTACTCTTAAAAGGAGTAACCCTCTACCTTAACCCCCTTTATCAAAAGCTGAAGTTAAGAATGAAAATTCCTATTATGTGTATGCATTTGAAAAATATGAATTATGCACTGATTGTGAATGAATATAATGTTTACTAATAACAAGTGTTTTTCTTGCACAACAAGTGAACGATCAACCATGGTAAACTGCAGACACATAGAATGGTGATGCACCATGAAGTGGGGGATGGCTCCCACAATAGAGACGAAGAGTCTAATGAAAGGAGAGTAGTAGAGACCCATCTAGATCTAGATGAGACTGTGAGAAGCCTCATGGTCGAACTACAGAGCTGCAAGGCCGACAATGAGATGTTGATAAAAGAGCAAGAGAAGAAAATGGAAATTAATGTAGTCTTGCTGCAGAGCTTATCCAACATACAAAGACAATTGCAGCATGGACCTGACACCAGTCATGCAGACCAACGACATACAAAGAGAAGTCGAAGCCCACCTGGGATACAAAAATGTGGCCCTTTAAGTGGCCACACTCGGAGGAGAACCTCGAGAAATGTTCACCCCAGAGATAAGGGACAAGCATTGGACGATTCCTTTGGAAAGGAAACTAGCGACTTAGAGGGATCTTCTAGTAGCAGAACTAGTTCTTATTCCCGAAGAAAATGGAAGAAGTGAAATCATTCCAAAAATAATAATCTTGAAGAATTCAAGAAGGCCAAACCACCCTTTTTCGACGGTGAAATAAAGAAGGGAGAGGAAGCGGAGGCTTGGCTGCTTGGACTAAAGAATTATTTCAGATTCCATGACTTCTCAAAAAATTTAGAGGCCCAAGTAGCCACTTTCAACCTAAATGGGAAGGCTTCCATTTGGTGGGAAGACCTTAAGAATGTAAAAGGGATTCACGAAGAAGACCTATCTTGGGAACGGTTTGAGAAATACTTCAGGAAGAAGTTTCTGTCGGAAAAGTATTTCAACGAAAAGACTAAAGAATTCTATGAACTCAAGTTGGGGCAACACACCATAGAGGAATATGTCAGCAAATTCCTCGAATTGCTGAGGTACGTACCCTATATAAAAGCAGAAAAGGAAAAGGTGCAAAGATTCATCAGTGGACTACCTAAGGACTATCAGAACATGATTGAGTTTGACGAGCCAAAGACCCTAGAATATACTATCCGAAAGGTAAGATATTGTTATGAACAGCTTGGGCATCGGAAAAAACCTCGTGAAGGATGGAAGTAGAAGAATAGTTTAGGATTCCAGAAAAAGGGGTTTAAATCCCCAAGATTTAAAAACTATAAAAATGACTCAAGTATGAGCTTCCAACCCTGAAGTGTACACCAACAGAATTTCCCCTTTCAGAGTTGAAATAAACCTTTTAGATCTACCCTAGGAAAGATTGATAACCCGAAGAAAGAACCCTTAAAATGTTGGAGTTGTGGAGAAGAACATCTACTGAGGGACTGCCCGCACTGACAACATAATAGTCGGAGAATTTACAATGTTCAAGAAGCTATCACCATCAATGACATGGCTAGGAGCATGCCACAAATTTATGCAGCCTTGGATAATAAACAAGATGACCACCAAGCTTCAGTGGTGGATATGAAAGGTATGATCACCAACCATCTAGTGTCTATTCTAATTGACCCTAGTTAACATTTGAGTTATATAGCCCCTAAGGCTTTTGATAAGTGTAAATTATGGACACATAAACACACCAAGCCATGGTTGGTACAGTTAGCCACCGTAACCAAAAGAAATGTAATGGAGGTCATACCATCTTGCCAATTCACCATGGGTGAATTCCCCGCCCAAGCAACCCTTAACGTATTACCCCTAGGATCGTATGACCTGTTGATTGGTATGGATTGGCTAGCCACATATAAAACTAGATTGGACTATTACCATAAAATATTAGAATGTGTAAGTGAAGAAGGAAGAAGGATGACCCTTCAAGGGATCAAAAAACCTGTCTCAGTGAGATGAATATTAGCTCCTCAAATGAGAAAGTATTGCAGAAAGGAATGTCCACTTTATGCGATACAGGTGTTGGAATCAGTTGAATATGAAAAACCAAGCCTCGAAGGCCACCCCACACTAAGAGAATATAGAGATGTATTTACAGAATAGGTATTGGGTTTACCTTCGAGGAGGGACATTGACTTCTCGATAGAACTTGCACCAGGAGCGGTGCCAGTGTCTAGGACACCCTTCAGGATGAGCACACCCGAGCTAGTTGATCTTAAATTACAACTAAAAGAAATGATGGACAGAGGCTATATCCGACCCATCATGTCTCCATGGGGAGCACCAGTCCTGTTTGTGAAAAAGAAAGACGGTACCCTCTGACTATGCATATATTATATACAACTCAATAAGGTAACCATAAAGAACAAGTACCCCTTACCCAAAATCGATGACCTGTTCGATCAATTGGGAGGTGCTTCCATCTTCTGAAAGATTGACTTGATATCTGTATACCATAAAGTATGAATCAAGGGTGAAGACATCCACAAAACTACCTTCAGGACGAGAT
>SNQJ01S0036488.1:59983-70245 GCA_010110895.2 Picea sitchensis
CTCCGACTATGCATAGATTATAGACAACTCAATAAGGTAACCATAAAGAACAAGTACCCCTTACCCAGGATCGATGACATGTTCGATCAATTGGGAGGTGCTTCCATCTTCTCAAAGATTGACTTGAGATCTGGATACCATCATGTCCAAATCAAGGGTGAAGACATCCACAAAACTACCTTTAGGACAATATATGGTCACTATGAGTTTGTGGTAGTACCATTTGGATTGACCAATGCCCCTGCCACTTTTATGTGCTTGATGAACAATGTGCTCAGAAAATTCATAGACAAATTTGTACTGGTTTTTATTAACGATATATTAATTTACTCCAAGAATAGAGAGGAACATGAGGAACATCTTAGACTCGTGCTTCAAGTGCTAAGAGAACATCAACTCTGTGCCAAATTTAGCAAGTGCAACTTTTTCCAGAAGCAAATACATTACTTGGGCCATATCAGGTCTATCAAGGAGTAGTAGTAGACCCTGACAAGATCAGGTCTATCATGGAATGGCCTGCCCCAAAGGATGTTTCAGATATTAGATCTTTTATGGGCTTAGCAAGATACTATAGGAGGTTTATAAAAGAATTCTCCAAGATTGGTTATCCAATCACTGCCCTCTAGAAGAAGGGAGATAAATTCATGTGGACACAAGAATGTGAAGAAATATTTCAATCCCTAAAACACCTTCTGACCCATGCCCCGTGCTGAAGATCGTTGATCCCGAAAACGACTTCCTCATGTGCACAGATGCCTGTAAGGAAGGGCTCAGAGGAGTCATTATGCAAGGAGGAAGTGTAGTATGCTATG
This sequence comes from Picea sitchensis, assembly GCA_010110895.2. NCBI lineage: Eukaryota > Viridiplantae > Streptophyta > Pinopsida > Pinales > Pinaceae > Picea > Picea sitchensis. Next base: position 60,796 of record SNQJ01S0036488.1, read on the forward strand.
AATCCCAAAAATTGAATGAGCATGCAGTAAACTATGTGACCCATGATCTAGAGCTGGCCGCCATAGTACACGCCCTAAATATGTGGAGGCATTACCTCCTGGGAAGGAAATTTGTACTTATGAAAAACCACTATGGATTGCGATATCTGTTTGACCAACCAAAGCTCAATGCCAAACAAGCTAGGTGGATGGCCCTCCTTAGTGAATTTGATTTTGAAATCAATCATGTTAAAGGAAAGGAAAATAAGGTGGTCGATGCCCTTAGCAGAAGTATGAAAACAATTCACCTGGAAGCGGTGAGTACCTACGAGATGAATGTCAAAGAAAGAGTCAGAAATGCATAAGAAACAAACACATTCTTCCAGATCGTGACCTCGTACCTGGAGAAAGAACCCGAAGGAATAAAGTATGAAGGCTACCATATGATAGATGGAGGTCTGCTAACTTATAGAAACAAATTGTATATTCCAGATTGTGACGACTTGAAGAGGATCATAATGGATGAACTACATAAAACACCATATACTGGTCACCCGGGATATCAGAAGATGATCACAGCCACTAGGAAACAATTCTATTATCTTGGGTTAAAGAAAGACATAGCTAAATATTTATCTAAGTGCCTAGAATTCCAATAGGTTAAAATATAACACTGGCACCCAACCGGATTATTACAACCTCTACCTATCCCGGAATGGAAATGGGAAACCATTTCCATGGACTTCATCACCGGATTACCAACACTGACCAAACAGAATGATGCCATAATGGTAATGGTGGATAAATTGAGCAAGTCCACCCATTTTATCCCTTTCAAATCGACTTGCAAGGCAATAGATATCGCCAACATATTCATGAAGGAGATATTCAAACTACATGGTATGCCTAAAGAGATTGTGTCTAATAGAGACACAAAATTTACTTCCAACTTTTGGAAATCCTTGATGGCTAGTCTAGAGACCAAATTACTATTTAGCACAACCTATCATCCTCAAACCGATGGATAGATGGAAAGAGTGAACCAAATACTGGAAGACATGCCAAGAATGCATGTAATGCATCAACCCAAGAAGTGGGAAGATTACCTACCACTGGTGGAATTTGACTACAATAATGGCTACCAAGAGTCCCTAAAGATGAGTCCCTTCAAAGTCCTCTATGGTAGACCGTGCAACACCCCAGTCAGTTGGAGTAACCCAGTAAACATAATTACTATTGGACCCAACATGTTGAAATAAATGGAACAAAAAGTGATTCAGATAAAGTAAAACCTAAAGGTCTCTCAGAACAGACAGAAAAGTTACACTGAATGAAATAGAAATCCAAGAGATATCAAGACGGGAGACCACGTATACCTCAGAGTTAGGCCCAGGAAGAGTTCCCTGAGGATGGGATTTTGTGCCAAGTTGGCACCTCGATATTGTGGACCCTTTGAATTTCTGGATAGAGTGGGACCTGTAGCCTATAGGCTTGCACTTCCTCCCACAGTAAAAGAACATAATGTCTTCCATGTTTCATTATTGAAGAAATATGTACACGATTCTAATCATATAATTTACTGGTCTATGATACAGGTGGAACTGGAGGGAGAATTCCTTCTAGAACATAAATTCATCCTCGACAGAAAGGAAACCCCAGTCAAGAACCGAACCATTGCACATATCAAGGTGCAGTGGAAACATTTTGGCGCAGATGAGGCTACATGGAAAATGGAAGATGTTGTGAAACAGGCATATCTGATTTTGTTTAATTTTGTACATACACATCATATTGATAGATAGAACATCGAGGACGATGTTCCTTTAAGGGGGAGGGAATTGTAACACCTTCCCGCAGTCTGTAAAAATAACTATATTGGCCAAGAACTATGGAAAACACAAAAGATGTGAATGTTTGATTTGGCGGACCTTTGTATAAAAGGTCGATGAATGTAAATTATGTTATGATTATGTGTTGCATGATTGCTAGGAGGGGTATGTGCTAAAAGAGACCATGATGGATAATGAGAGGTGGTGGAAGGGACCTGGAATGGTTGCACTAACTTCCACTGGGCCAGTACTGTATTGGTTTTTATTTGCTCAAAGATCAAAGAATCTCTCTGACCCTAGAATGGATTTTCTGTTAGATTGGTAGGTGGGGAGGCTCCTCAAGAGTTAATGAGGGGATGGGAGTGAGCCTCCCATCCATAACAGCTCCCAAACCTGACCACAGATGGGGAAATTCATGCCACACGTAATCTTACAGAGAAAAGGCAAGAGAGGAAGCGTGGTAAGAAGGAGAAGAGAGGATAATGTGCACGATGGAGATCTCGGAAGAGAACCAAGAGAAACTCAAGAAATACAGGGAGTTCTGAACAAAGGAGAATGAGAGTAACCTTCGTCCTTGACTTCTGTTGAGCTGGAAGTAGGAGACTGAATCTTGATCATCATGGTCTATCTCGGGGGTGGCTAGTGGTAAATCCGTTTGGAGTCATTGAGCCTACGGTTGGGTGGAAACGAGCACCCCTCTCAATAGTCGCATCACACTTGGTGTTTTTCTGATAAGTGTTTATATATTGTATCTTGAATTGAATATCCTGGACTCATGCTCATGTTTGTACACTCATAAATGATTTATGTATAGAAGTGTTTGCCTATGTTTTTATTTGGAGACAAGGGATACATGCTTATACTTATATGACCATAATCATTCTATGTATAGAATGAGTAGGTTCAGAATACGAGTCCATTCCCTTGAGAATTGTCCTATCTACTTGGTTCGCGCTATGCCCTGGTTTAATTTCCTGAAGGCACTTGTTTGGGGAAGTTTCCTCGCACTCCAGAGTCAGAGTGAGTCTCGCAAAAGGACTACCATGATAGTAAACACACAATTTTACTTTACCCTTACCACCGAATTTATAGCCCAATGAATTAGAAAAAAATTTACTCAGGTCACCAAGCCTAGGGATAATTTACCCAAGAACCCTCTGAAAGATTTGTCGGAGCTCTATCACCCATCAACCTTAACCTTTGCATAGGCAAGAGGGTGGACTTGGCAACGTCCTGAAAGTCTCGGAGTATCCGGACCCGTTCATTGACATTTTGGTATTTCGGCATTTCGACACCTGGGAAACCAAAGGGAAAGACCCTTCGTTGTCACAAGTTGCGAAGTCCTAGTATGCGAAACTCCAAATTATCTTAGTGTGAATAATTTTCGGCATTTCGTCATTTTGATGTTTCAGCACCCGGGAAACCAAAGGGAAAGACCCTTCATTGTTGCAAGTCACGAAGTCTCGGTATGCGACACTCCGAATTAGCTTAGTGTGAATAGGTTTCAACACTTCGGCATTTCGGCATTTCGGCACCTAGGAAACCAAAGGGAAAGACCCTTCGTCATCGCAAGTCGCGAAGTCTCGATATGTGAAACTCTAAATTAGCTTAGCTTGAATAGGTTTTGGCATTTCAGCATTTCGGCACTCGGGAAGCCAAAGGGCAAGACCCTTCGTCTTCGCGAGTCGCGAAATCCCGGTTCATGAAACTCTGGGAGGATCTGGACCGTCCATCGAAGGAGACGTGTGGTGAGTGATCAGATTTCGGGGAAAGCTCCAAAACCCCATAAGCCATTGGATCTTGTAGGACAACAAAGGGGTTAAGGCTGAGTGTCCTTCAACGCCCTTAAGCTCAGGAGGGATAGTGACCATCAGATCCACATCAATGAGGTTCGTTGATCTCCTACACGAATTCCCATATCGAAATTCGGGGATTTGAGTGATAGGAGTTTTGGATTCGTTGTATCGTGAAATCCCGGTTCATGAAACTCTGAAGAGATCTTGACCATTGGATCCATATCATCGAGGATCGTCGGATCTTGTACAAGAACTCGCGTATCGTATTTCGAGTTTCGAGGTTCGAAGAGTCGAAATACTCGACTCTCTTGCATTTCGAACTCCTGGTTACTGAAATCCTTATATGGCCAGGACCATCGGATCAGGGGGAGATTCGCAGCCATCAATATCGACGAAGGTACAATTTCGGGTTTCAGGGCTTGAGGAGTGGAAGGACTTGAATCTCGGGCATCGCTGAGTTGCGAATTGTGAAAGGCGCCTCTTGGCTTGGCCCGGGGTCATAACCGATGATCACTTGGAGGTGAAGCCTGCGCTTGGTGCTTGAGTTGAACACGATGGGTTTTTAATGAAAGAACTGATGGATTGGTTTAGAGAAGGTTCTGACAGGAAGAGATAGCCTGTGATAGGACCTCGTAGGAACTCGTGGATTTTGTCCCTCGAGAAAAAGGAGAAAAAGGCGAAAAATCTATTAAGTCGTAGTGGGTATGTTACAGTTGATTGTAGTTTCATTGCAACACCTTGTTGATTGATATGATGAAGACTGTGTGTAATCAGGCATATTTTTGAAGTCTGTTTGTATTTGAAAAAAGGACCTATGTATATTTTAATGGGGCCCGATTGTAAATTGGTAGACAATGGATGTTTATTATTATAGTGATGTGTTATGGGATAGAGGTTGAGCATATTGTTCTATGTTTTCTTTAAATTCTTAAAAGGAAAGAAAAGAAATAAAAGACCAGTGATTTATTAACAGACTATTATAAAAGTTTATGAGTATGATTGCACAGACTATTATAAATTGAGAAATTATGGGAAATTTAAATGTTGGAACAATGAACAATTTGATATACAATAATTGTTAGTGTGGTGTTAGTATATTTTTGGATTTATTTTAGTACAGAGTTATGAGTATTGATTACTTAATTTGTTTTATGAACAATATACATTAATTTCCCTGCCATTTTCTCATTTTTTCACACATTACGAATCCCCTCACATTCCCAGAACCCTTATTCACCCCCTTCTCATTGACAAGTATTAAATGATTGTTATGGATTGGATTGCATGGGTCTAATGTGTTACTGAGCCAAACTTTGTTTCATATTTAAAGAGATGTCATGTATGGTTTGTTTAATAAGCTAATTGCTAATAAATGCTGCATATAAGAATGTGATTCTTCAACAGAGGAATCCATGGGTGAAATAACAGGGGAAGAGGAAATTAGAACAAAGGCCCCAAAATGCCAAGGTTTTTGACACATTTTGATGCAGATCCACAAGAGTTAAACCAGCTCTTCCAAGCTATATTTTTCAACTAGATTGAACAAGGGGTGGTCCAACCTAGGACAGAAATGTCTCCCTTCCAACCTCAACATTTCCCTAGTATCCCAATTCCCTGTCATGTATCATTACAACTTGAAGTCCCTATAAATGACGGATGGCAAGAGATTGTTCACCCATTAGTCTCCCAACATTGTGGCTGGCCCAATTTGTCTTTACCTGCTCTTCCTCCACCGGTTAACCCAATTTTCCAAATTTCTCCTACATGCTCACCTGTACCATTGTAACACACCCACTACCATACTCAAATTTTCATTGATTTCTATAGAATTAGAGCCCCAGAAATATCTACGGAGGCCTAGCGTAAGCTAGCTCTTTCTCTCTCTCTCTGCTCCCATGTGATCGTGGGTCATGATCACAGGTCAAATAATAATGGCACCTCTTTGTATTTCATGCCTTAGCGCTATAGGGATGTTGAATCATTCGACTCTACAATCGTCAAACCTCGGCAGGGTTAGTGACTGGCCAATAGGGACGAATCCCTAAAGGGTTAGAAAATGGCTATTAAGAATGACCCTGTCACGTGGTTGAGTGGAGAACAGGTGGCGAGAGGGGAAACACGACATGGTGGGTGACGTGACAAGAGATGGGTCCCACTTCACACGCCACACCATTCCCAACCCCCCCTCCCATTAAAGGTAGGATGGAAAGGGGGGTCCGGAATTCGCCTGAATGTTGTTGATCAAGGTGAATAAATCCTGACCGTTCTAGAGTTGCGCGTTTGATTCCTCACCGCTAAAGGCATAACAGCAAGGGGGATCCGGAATGAAGCCTCAACCATAGATCTGGGCAGGTGGACTTTGGCCGTCCAGATCTACTTGCCACTTACTCTAAGGCAAATTAGTGCATCTTAAAGTTGGCATCTCTTCCTCACATCTGACGGTCGTTATAGACCTTGAGATCCTCTAAAAGAATTTCATCCATTCATTGGGACTTAACAACATGCTAACATCTCGATATTTATAAGTCTGGATTTCGGGGTTTGAGAGCACGAGGGAACATGCCCTTCGGTATCCCAAGTGACGAAACGTCGAAGTGCCAAACAAGACTAAATCGGTGATTAGCCCCTTGGGTTATGCCTTGGTCAATATGGCCTCTTCCCACATGACCACACTCTCTCTTACGTCGGGATTTATCAAGGCGAGATCCCGACCTCTTGTCAACGGAACTCCCGAATCCCTGATCCCCGATTTCTCGAAACAAGTAATCTCTCGACATGTGGCCTCCTTTAATTGGATGACCAAAATCTACTTCGGGGTTTCTACCATGGAATGCCCCGATGTTTCATCACCAGAACTCCCGAGTTCCTGATTCCCAGTTTCCCGAAATGGGAGATCTCATGACACGTGGCCTCCTTTAATCGGACGATCCAGATCTATTTCGGGGCTTTTGCCCCTATTCACTGGGGGTTTAACCCCCGGGTATCCCCTGACAGATCCAATGGTTTTCGGGTTTTCCAGCCGAGATCTGACGGGTCAGACAGGTTCCTAACTTGTGCATTCTCCCACGACTTCCTAGACGATCCCGATCTCTTCGCTACCCATGAAGACACAAAAATACAAAGTGGTAAGGAATTTAACCCCCCTACTTTCTCCTACCAATATAATGGTCATGGGTGACCACATATTTCCTGAGGGTATCTCATCCGTCGATCAACGCCTATTCAGGGTTAAGGCACTTAACCCTCCAGTTTCTTCTTTCAATCTGATGGTCGTGAGTGACCACCGATCTCCCGATGGGATCTCGTCCATCGATTCGATACTTATCACGGATTTATTAAGGCCTTGCGCCTTCACGTCCTTTTTCCTAGGTTTTTGATGGGCCTTTTTGAGAAGGGTATCTCTATGGGTAGGTTTACCCAGGGTACTATCTGAGGTAGATAAGGGTATCTCTCTCCCGAGAACCAGGCATGAAGTCTGAATTAGATCAGTATGCATATAAATAATGATTTATGAGAACATAAGACATACGTAGTCTTTCCATATTAACATAAAACTACCAGTACTGATCAAGACACCATACATACATTCTTATAATGAAATCATTCACAATTTCACAGCTTATGATCATAAATTTTAGCATACATATATTTCAATATGCCAAAGGCAAAACACTTATCAGAAAGTAACACCAGGGGTTATGCAACTGCTGAGAGGGGTGCTCATTTCCACCCAATCATAGGCTCAGCAACTCCCAGTGGATTTACCACTAGCCACCCCCGAGCTAAGACCACGATGTTGTGAGACTACGTCTCTGTTTTCCAGTGACCAGGAGTGAAGGTTACTCTCCTTCCTCTCTGCTATCACCCACTCTGCATATCGCCAGAGATCTCTTTCTCCCCTCGCATTTTCCCCCCAATCGCTTCTCCCCCATGCCTTATCCTCTTGTGAGGTTGCGTGTGGCGCGATTTCCCTCGCACTGGTCAGGCCTGACGGCTCTATGGATGGGCGGTTCACCTCCCCATCCCTCATTAATTTCTGAGGAGCCATCTACCTACCAGCTTGCGAGACATTTAATTCGGGGCCAACGAGCTGCTTTTGGTTCTCCGGGCCAGTGGAGTCCAAATACAGTATTGATTTTCTGTGGAAGTTAATGCCACCTTTCCAAGTGCCTTCCACCACCTTTTTGCATCCATCATGGTCTGTTTTTCATCATATCCCCTCTCAACAGTCCTGCAATATAAATTCATAATATTATTCACATTCATCGACCTTTTCCACAAGGTCCATTCACATCACATATTCACATTTCTGAGTTTTCCACGGTTCTTGGCCAGTCCGGTTATTTTTACAAACTTGGGGAAACAAGGTGTTACAATTCCCTCCCCCTTAAAGGAACATCGTCCTCGATGTTATATCTATCAACATGTCATGCCTGTTCGGATGCAAACAAAATCGGATATGCTTGTTTCATGGCGTCCTCCATTTCCCATGTAGCCTCATCTGGGCCAAAATGTTTCCACTGCACCTTGACTTGTGCAATGGTTCGGTTCTGGAGCGGGGTTTCCTTTCTGTCCAATATGAATTGGGGTTCTGGTATAAATTCTCCCTTCAGTCCCACCTGGATCACAGACCAGTCAATTATATGATTAGCATCATGTACATATTTCTTCAGTAATGAAACATGGAAAACATTATGTTCTTTTACTATGGGAGGAAGTGCTAGCCAATAGGCTACAGGTTCCACTCTATCTAGAACCTCAAAGGGTCCATAATACTGGGGTGCCAACTTGGCACAAGCTCCCATTTTTAGGGAACTCCTTCTAGGATTAATTCTAATATATACATGGTCTCCCATTTTGAACTCTCTTGGAGTTCTCTTTTGGTTGGCATAAATTTTCTTTCGGTTCTGAGCGACCTTCAGATTTTGTTTTATCTGAGTCACTTGTTGTTCCATTTCTTTCAACATATTGGGTCCAAATGAAATCCTGTTTATAGGGTTAATCCAGTTGATTGGAGTATTACACGACCTACCATAGAGGACCTTGAAGGGACTCATCTTTAAGGATGCTTGGTAGCCGTTGTTGTAGGCAAATTCTACCAATGGCAGGTAATCTTCCCATTTTTTGGGTTGATGCATTACATGCATACTTAACATGTCCTCCAATATTTGATTCACTCTTTCTGTCTATCCGTCGGTTTGAGGGTGATAGACGGTGCTAAACAACAATTTGGTTTCTAAACCAGCCATCAGTGATTTCCAAAAATTGGAAGTAAATTTTGTGTCTCTGTCAGACACTATCTCTTTCGGCATACTGTGCAGTCTGAATACCTCTTTTATGAATACCTAGGCGATATATATCTCCTTGCAGGTTGATTTGACGGGGATGAAATGAGCAAACTTGCTCAGTTTATCCACCACTACCATAATGGCATCATTCTGTTTGGTTGAAGTTGGAAATCCAGTGATAAAATCCATGGAGATGGTTTCCCTTTTCCATTCTGGGATGGGTAAGGGTTGCAATAGTCCTGCTGGGTGTCGATGTTATGCTTTAATCTGTTGGCACTCTATGCATTGGGCCAAATATTTGGCTATGTCTTTCTTCAATCTAGGCCAATAAAATTGTTTTCGGGTGGCAGTGATCATTTTCTGGTATCCTGGGTGACCGGTATATGGTCTTTTATGTAGTTCATCCATAATGAACCTCTTCAAGTTGTCACAATTTGGAATGTACATTCTATCTCTGTAAGTGAGCAGACCTCATTCAGTCATCTGGTAGCCTTCATATTTTACTCCAGCGGGTTCTTGCTGTAGGTACAGGGTCACAGTCTGAACGAAGGGATCTGT
>SNQJ01S0036489.1:1777-12999 GCA_010110895.2 Picea sitchensis
TTTAACCTATCTCACATTAAGAGCACACTAAGAACGTTACCCTATCTTCTATTTTGTATGCACTCTCATTATAACTATTACACCATTCAATCATCTAATCATTGCTATGTTGACCTCACACATATATTATAATATTAATTTACCTTTCACAACCCTACATATAATATATAAACACACTTGTGATACCATTACATATATTGAATTGATATTGCTATACTATGCTTAGCCCTTTCAACTTCACATTATACTAGGATGGTGCTTATCAATATAGATTTAATTGATTTATTTCACTAATTGTTGAACCAATACTTTTTTTATTATGCTCTTATCACCATAATCTCTATAAAATATGTAAAACAAACATTTTAAAAAAGATAATTTATTTATTGTTATGATTGTTTTATATATAATCCATTTTAACAACTATTATGTTATATCATTCATTTTAAACACACACACACACACACACACACACACACACACACACACACATATATATATATATATATACCACCTCATTATACATGTCGTCGGCCATGGTATATAGTGTTTGATTTATCAATTGTCTCTGTATTAGTTATTGGTTGACCATAAATTTTTGTACGTTTTCTAAAGTAATAGATTAGAAATTTATTTTTTTATTATTTGTACGAAATATTTAAAATGGTTTATGCAGTATTTGATTGGCCATTCAAATTGCGGTGTTATTGCCACGGTGGTGGTAGTCTTCTTGAAATAGGTGGGAGTATTTATGAAAGCTCATATAAACATGTAATAAACGGTTCACTCATTCATCGTCATGACGAAACTAACTACTTTTGAAATAGGTTGGATCATCAATGATTCGAAAGTGAAATGTTGGCCAGATCCTAAAGTCATTGATCACGCAAAGCAGAGCAGAGGAAAATGGTTGAAGAACCTCTTGCCAAAGAGATCTCTTGGGTCAATGGATCTAATCCAATGGAAGTTGTCATACGATGTTGACCGATTCATCCACGTCAAGTTGCTTGAAATGGGAGACATGATATTTTCCTGATATTCCTATGGAAATTTCATTATAGATTTTGTCTCAAGAAAACATATCAGGTAGCGGATTTGTTTGAAAAGTCTCCCTCGGCCCTTAAAGATGTTAATCTCAATTCCGTCATGGACATGCCACGACAATGGCATAAGCAGCGAGAGGTCGACCGAGTCACAATCTTGTATAAGAATCATGGAAGGATTTTTCCCGCATTGAGTCAGAATTGGCATGGAAGATCGAAGCCAACACATCCCTCCCTAATCCCCTCGACATTGATATCTCACTTTGTTAGACTGCGAAGGTTGACTCATCTCAAACTGAATTCTGCGTTTTGTGAATTCTAGTTTACTTAGTTGCAGTATTAACAAAATGCTTTACTTGTTTTTTTTTTGTCACAATTAATTTAAATGCAAGTTGCAATGGAGGTCGAGGCTAAGAGAATTGCAGAAGAAGGAAAGGTTTAACACGTATCCATACTACAGCTTGAGGAGCTCTATCAAATATCCAACGATATTCTCAAGAGATCGACAACAACGATCGCGGGTAAGTCTGAGGATTTCATAATCTCAATAGTCGAAGTTGATCTTTAGGGGAAAATCAAGCTAGACCTTAAAACAACTTCTCCAATAACCTAGACGCCTTAAACTCTTTAATGTACCACGCTTCTCACAGAAGCTCTTTTCCATTTCCAAATTAGATCTTTCTAATAAAAACATGAAGGTAGATGTAGCTTAAATATATTAGTTCGTTGCAAGAAATATAAAACATTTTGTGATTTTTATAGTAATATTAATTGTGTATTGCAGTGCCTACCCCAATCTGTGACGAGTCTGCCAAATTTGAGAAATATGGAAGTCCATTCCAACCAGCTCACGTCTTTGCCACATTACATGGGACAACTACCGAAGCTCAAAGTCCTACGTATTTTTGGAAACATGTTTGCGGAATTGCCATTCAAAAATTTTGGTAAAAATCTTATTCCAACCTTTAATTCTTTTCAACGGCCTCAAGACATGGACGTCCACATGAAGAAGCTCAAATATCTACCTCAAGACATTGACAACCTTGTGAGCCTTCAAGTTCTTAACACCAGTCATTTCCATAATTCCCATTTAGTTAATATTTGTTTCACATTCCATTGATTATTTAATTAGAAATCTTATTTTAAAATTCGATTTCTCAAAATTGACAAAATAATTTAACTTTTATTTTAAAATTGAATTTCTCACAATTGACAAAATAATTTATTTATTTATATGTTTTCTCAATCGTTTTGGTTACTCAGTTTCTATCACCCGTTATATACGTCAAAAACCTTTGTCTGTGCCTGATGCAAGTTACCACACCAAGAATGTCTCGAACTGAATAAAATTTAAATTCCTCCCAAAACAATTGGGATATATGGACATGCAGACAACTAAATTGTGCGGAGATGACATTGGATAACTAAAATGTGTGAAGATGACATGCAAACGGCATGGAATAAACGACCCTCAACTAAGTTGAGTTTACATCGACCTAGAAAATAATTAATGATTACAATATGGATCAGACGGCTATGCCATCGATTTGTCAAACACCCATACAACATTGACATACGACCATCCTTCAATTGTGGTGGGTATTGCCGCTATGCGGACTTGTTTAAAAAGTGTTATATTTGCCTTTCATATCTCTGGGACATATTATAATATATATTATATATGTTGTTTTTGTAAGTAAACATGGTTCACTTATAAAATTATACAATGTCATATAAGATATTATATTCTTATATTTGTTGTTATTGCATGTAAATAGTCTTTATTTATGAAAACTACACATTTTCATATAATACATTATGTATGTACCTTTTGCAATAACTTTCTGGTTCGAATTTTGTTCATTGTACCTCCATGAACAACCTAATTTAACCTTTAGTTTAGACATCAATATCGATGTGAAAGGGACTACAAAGGCATGTAAGGGGGAGTATATAGACACATTAATTGCGGATAAAGATGAACTAAATCGGCAGTTAGAAATAAGGTGAAGATAGGCACATGCCTGTCTCTCCACCCAAGGCCCATTTTCCCATCTAACACAGTCATTCTCATGTACCCAGTTCATATTAAACACCATAGCAATGAGAGAAGGCAATGTTTTTTTTCCGGTACAAAGCTTCCTCAAGCTGCCCAACTATCAGGAAAAGCTATAAATACAAATAAAGACAATAACATACCAGATAGGGTTCACATCAATGCCAAAGCTGAAACTCAAAGAGCTTTGCTTGATTACCTTCACGACATAAGGAATTTGAATTTCACATATGTTGAGTATATCGCTATGAATGCACCTGGTTTTGTTAAGAAACTATTAGCTAAATCTAGAGCAGGAAAAGATATCAGAAAATCAGTTGCAAGTATCTTCAATACAATCCCATCAATGAGTTTGAGCCCTTCTTTGAAAGCATTGGCATAAAAACTTCTGAGATCGGTGCCCTTTTGGCTACTGATCAAATATATCTCAGCAAAAACACAGGATTGATGCAGAATGTCTCCACACTATGGAACTATGGGATTCCCAGAAACAGGCTTGGGCTGATATACAAGGAGGAAAAGGACATTTTCAGCCACCCACCTGGAGTTTTGCAAGGTATGCTTCAAGCTTTACTGGAATGCAACCCTCGTCATGCAAAGTATTCAACCTTCGGCATTCAAAATTATCCTTTGCGTTATTCAATAGATCAAGGACACAATGAGATTGTCTCTTTCTTGCTTGAATCTGGCGTTGATGTAAATATCTGGAACTATTGTGGTCATACAACTTTGATGCAAGGTTGTAGATATGGTCACTGGGAGGTGGTTTAGACACTTGTGTTGTATAAGGCAAATGTCAACAAAGTTGACTATCTTAATGGTCAAACTGCTCTTCATTTTGCAGCCATAAATGGCCAAACTGAGGTAAAGGCTCTATTTTTTGGTTTCCTTGTCGGAGATAAACAAAATTTGTGTTAAGTGACGAAACTTTGTCAGGTGCGAGCTTGTTGATTTGTTGAGGTGAACCTATCAGGATTCAGATGTCAAGGTTTGGATTTCTTCTAAATTTCTTAGCAGAAGAGAGACTTGGCTTTAAAGGTTAGGCGCCATTTGTGGATGTATTTGCATAGAATGAGTTATGGGTTTCAAATCCTGTGGAGATTAGATATACTAGATTTAGAGTGACTTGTTTCCATTGTGGTTAGCACATTGTGTGGAAATATTTGGGCTGAAGAGGTCCAAGGTTCGAATCTCATGGAGGTTGAATAGACTATCTTTAAAGGTTAGAAGTTAATCTGAATTTGAGCAAAAGAAAGTTCTTTTATGTAAAAGAAGCAATGAAGGTTCTTGTAAAGAAGCAGTGAAGGTTCGTGTCGACTGAATTTTGAGAAGAGGAGAGATTTTTGTGAAACAAGTCACGCGAGGTTTTAGTTTTCTCTGAATTTTGTGTAAATTAAGATGCCATTTTAACAGTGCTTGGTCGAATTCAGTTAGATTTCTTTGCAAAGACAACTAAAGTCTTGGAAAATCAGAAGGATATCTCATTACTTTGTCAGAATTTAGCTAAATCCCTTGGATATCAGTTGTAGATGTCAGATTTACTGTAAGTTGTGGACAAAGGAAGTTAAGATTATGGACGTAAACTATAGAGCTTTGTATTTACGCAGAATTTTGTGCTCCTGTAAAGAAAAAGTTTTCAGAAGTGAGCAACAGAGATTCAGACTCACTTGGAACTCTGTGTAAGAGAAACTTAAGGGATCTGGGAAATTTTTTATAAGTTTGTGTTTACTTGAGACAGTAGTTGTCTAGGCTTCAAATACCTCGATTCTGTAACAACCCAAATTGGATTAGGAAACGAGGTAGAGGTTGCAGACCATGTTGGGACAAAGACAAAATCCCAGTGTTGTGGGTGGTCAAGCCCAGGTTTTAGTTTTGAAACCGGGCTCTGATACCATATGTAAGGCCTATCTTACAAAGCCTCATATAAATAAATACTTTCTAATCCCCTACTGAAATTGTTGCAACTTAGTTTAGAATTTTCTTTCATGGTTTTTTTTTATATATACCAGGAAAATAAAACAACAACATAATAAAAACAAAAATTAATAAAATACATAGAATGCTTACCTCAACCTGTAGATTAGTTGATTTAGTCCTTTTTTCTTCTTGTAGATGATCCTGCCCAACTGACCCAAACTGAATATTAACCTCCCAACCAACTAGGAATAGACTCTTCGGCTCCATAGCTCCATCAATCCTTGTGGTTTCCTGGCCCCTGAGCCCAATATGCCCAACAACAACAGTGCCCTGTGAGAGTTTCCAAAATGCTTTGTTCCCCCAATTTTCCTCCTCCTCCTTCACCTCTTGCAAAAATTTCCAATGCAAAAATGAGATCCCTCTCCAAGTCCCCTCCTCTCTTCCTTATCCTCCTCTCTAAAATCCCCCTCATTAATTTTCCAACAACCTTATCCCCCCATTAATTCCACAACAACCTTATCCCCCCATTAATTACTCCACCGACCCTTTAATAATAAAATAATAAAAGTCTGATTTAATATATTTTAATAATTATTTAAATTTAAAATAAATAAATAAAACTATGATGAAAATTAATTGATTTGGGTTGTTACATCGATGTCCATTGGAGTTGTACCTCAACCTTCATTGTTGTTGACTGTAATTCCATCAGTAGGAGAGACCAAACCATGATTGATTGAAGCATATGCATAGTGTCGAGGAAATACTCGAGCCTTCAATTGATGAAATCATGTCTCCATTTCGTCCATACACCTTGTCAGAGAGGCCAAATTTAGCTCAAATTCCCCAAACTTGACTAAGAGATGATGGAGCGCTAAGGCATTTGCGTGTGATATCTCCTCATGACGCATGAGAATCCTTTTAAAATCGTTCCAATATTCCATCTTTGCTCACTGAAACAATAAACCAGAAGGCCTCCACCAACCAAAGAGCCAATATCCCAGACCAAAAGAGGCAAAGGCAGGCCGGAAAGACAATGCAAAGAAACCATACGAAACATAAGATAAGTAATACTCGAGTCTGGGGAAGTATGCTGGAAAAGAATAAACCTGAAGAATGGAACCATAATTGAATAGGGGCCACCAACAGATGACAATGACAACACTTCATGGGCCAGTGACCAAAATGGTAAACCCCTTAAGTGAAGACCAACAAGAACCAATAGCCATCCGAGGGACAAACCCCACCCAAATACCAAAGCATAATGATCCATCACTAGAGGAACCATTTCACATAAAACGCTGAGGAGGCATGAAGTCGAGTGAATGCTCGCTTGAAGATCATTAAAACCAAGTGTGTGAATAAACTAACCCAACTGTTGACTGGATGTTCCATTTGCATTCCGCACAAAGAAAGAGGGGGGTGTAGCTTATGGGATAGGCATGAACTCCCCAACCCCATTTATAATAGTCCGTTCACCCTTAAGACTCGTTCCAAGTTTGTCCATTTCGTCAGCTAGGGAGTTAAGGTCCCTTTTGACATGATATATCTTGAAAGAGCTGAAACCATTGATGAGAGACAAAATGCGGGAGATAATGCTATTGAAGGTGTTGCTTCTGGCTTGTCTCTGTTTGATTATCGTCTATATGACCATCATTGAGTCCCCAAACACTTAAATATTAGTGATATTCCTCTCTCTTGCAAAACAAAGTCCATTGAGAAGGGCACAGGCTTCAACAACATTATTGGTTGCCTTCCCAAAATCCCACGCATAAGAAACTAAAGAATTTCCTTTGGGACCGAGAAGACTCCCACCTGCACCTAACGTCCTAAATATAAGATTGTTATATTACTCTATTAATGCACAAAAAAAAAGTTGGTGTACAACCTTACAGACTCTAAAACAATATGCAACCCCCTTCCTCACATCCACTTAGATGAAAATACATTTTTCTTCGCACATTGTCATTTATGAACTCAAGACTTAAGTAACTTCATTCTTGGATAATCATTCTCAAAATTTTAAATTCAAACCATCATCACAACATATATTCAAACATATCACTAAATCATAATTCAAACATATTACTAAACCATAATTCAAACAAAGTTTATCTAAATTCTCTAATTTCACTTACCTCCTAATTTCAACTACCCATTACTAGAGTTCTACATCTTTCCACTTCATTTTTAACATCCATTTTGTTCTAAAATTCCAATTATTAACATGGAAATTGAGAATCATTACCAAATAA
The DNA here is from genome assembly GCA_010110895.2 of Picea sitchensis. Lineage (NCBI taxonomy): Eukaryota > Viridiplantae > Streptophyta > Pinopsida > Pinales > Pinaceae > Picea > Picea sitchensis. Next base: position 9,049 of record SNQJ01S0036489.1, read on the forward strand.
CATATTACTTTACTCAAAGTCAACATCAATATTTTCTTTCACATAGATATCAACCCCTAAGCCTCAATAAAACCAAACTTTATGCAAACAAAACAAAGGTTTGCCATTATTAGTCCTTGTCATAGGCATAGAGGGACTATAGTGATCGATAATTCGTTGACTTCATATTAGTTTGTCCTTTGACCACAAATATTTGCATAATATCTATTGTTGGAGCTAGGGAACTAAAAACATTTATTTTTATATAATAAAAAGTACCGTATATGTAATTATCTGATTGGATAACATATTGGAGGTCTTATTGTCGGCTTCGCTATTCCCAATGTTTTGTATGTTAACATATCCAAACTTTTTGATCGTATACAGTCTTTTTGAATCATATATTTTTCCTATGTATTGATTGAAGGTGGATTGGTGCTAGCATTAGTTCAAATGTTTGTCTTAGCATTTTCTGCTAGCTAAATTTATCCCAATGTTTGATATGCTAGCATATCCAAAGTTTGTCCTTCGAATACATTCTCTAGCATATTACTATGTGTGTTTTTTTCTTTATTATTGCATGCTTCGAGAGTCTCTGTCATTGTTGCGTACGTAAATAGGCCTGTCACGCTGCATTCTTTCTTAAATGTTTTCACAAGACGATGTCCTTCGACGGTTCTAACAGTCTTAAGTGTTTACCTAACATGTCTCGCAGCCTTAAATGTTTATTGTACAGTTTCATTCCATATTTTTTTATGGTGTTGTTTGCAGTGAAATTGTGCAAAATTGTTCCCCACCGACATCACTGGTTCAGTGGTTGATGCTTGTTCATTGGTTCGTTCCATGCTTCTTGTTCTTGTTTGATTCAACTTTACAAAGTTGAGGTCCTACAGTTGCAGTTGCTTGTTCACTGGTTTGTTGTTCTTCAACTTTGCAAGTTGTTGGACCTTTTGTTGCAGTTTGCAAGTTTTGTGGCTGAGCTCTTGTCATCCCTAATTGACAGGTAAGTTTTTGTGCCATCATTTCATTGCTATTCCTTTTTTTCTACTTGGTGTTTTGCACCTTGCAGGCAAGCTTTTTCAATGGTAGGATTCCCTACCTCGAAATTCTGTTGCAGAACATCTTTCTTTGTGCTCTTATTTTTTGTTTCTGGAAACCATGCGTCTTCTCATGCCAGCTGCCATGTCCTCATATTGTGCCATAGATATTTCGAAAATTGCAATGCAAAGGGGTTTAGAAAATGAATTCCGAGTTGTCACAATGGGGAACCATCCATCGGGGTGTAGGGGCAGGAAATGCTTTTATTCTCTGGGTCAAAAAACAGCGTCCACCTGTTGCGTTTGTCCTATCCTTTCTATTTTGCATAACTTTTTCTGCCTCTGAGAAGCTTGTAGGATGCACACCATGAATAGGTTCAAATCGATCTTTGTGATCAACAAATTTATAGTCTTATTTATTTGCATTGTTTCTTCTATTTGGTTCACTTTTCAGTGTAGGTTTGTTTTCTTATCATCTGTTGTGGTGACTAGGGGGGATTGAATTTGACAAGAAGAAGGTTGAAAGATACATATCGGGATTGGTACTCAATTCCGTGCTTGTAGTTTTCTATTTTACTTTATTTTTTTTCCCTTCTCTTTGTTTTCATACAAACTGAAAGTAGCTAAGAAACAACTTCAAAATCACAGTTCAAAGGATGAAACAAGTAATAGATGTTGAATCGTATGAAATAGATACACACTCCATTATACATGACAACATTGACGAGGTGTTGCATAGAAATGGGATTTTTAGATTGGATGCATTCTCGTATACTGTAGGGGATTGCCTTTTCGATGCATTTCAGGTTCTACTGCATTTTTGTTATTCCTCAACCGACCTGTGCAATGGATTGATAGATTATTTCTTGGGTTGTTTAAAAAATGGCGATGATGAGGCATTGGAGTCATATTAATACGAACTAGAATCTGATTTTCTTCGGCAGTTGGATGGAATACATGATGTCGCTACGTATTTTTCAAAGATGTGGTTGTCTGCATCTCCAATTTTGCCTGCACATGAGAGGGGACTTTGGGGAGATACATTTTGTATACAGTGGTTGTCTAAGTGGCTCAATATATCAACTAGAATATGGCCATTGACAAGAAAAACAAGATATCTACTATTCAACAAAACTGCATCTAACAATCCATATTGCATCTGGTTCCATGATGCCAATGTTATCAGTGGTCAGTATGAACCACTATTGTACAGAAAATTGTCCATACGCAATCTTGGGGGACCTAATATTTACTTGTCCCTCGTTTGCAAAGACCTTGAATCATAGTGGAAACGGATTATGCATCGCATAGACTTCCATGGTTTGGAGCTAGCGACAACTGTTATATCTAGCTATGGAGATAGTCTGTTCAATGCAATTTGTTGTTTGGTAGAAATAGATTTCGATGTGCAGTCGTTGCGGCTTTACATTGTACAGTCCTTTTGCAATGCAATTATAGGCGGCGACCAACAAGATTTTAGCTGTTTGCATCAACACCTTTCACCATATCTCCTAGAAAATATGTTGGCAATTGCAAGTTGGTAAGAATACCTTGTAAATTTGGTGTTGCCATATGAAAAAGGAAATGTGGAGGGTTGCAAATTCTATTTGCAATGGCTATCTATCATATTCAAAGTAAATATTTAGGTTTGGTCGACCTTGCTAGATGGCACTGTCCATTGCTAGTCTATTGATTCAAATTACGATCGAACAATTGACATCATCTCGTTGAAAACAGATATGACACATATCAGTTATCAACCTTCGCTTGGACATATCACTGGTTCAGGGTTCAATGTCCATGCCACCCAAACCGCATCGAATCTACATACGCATGGCATGATGTTTAATGATAATGATGTTGATATTATGGTAGTTGTGGGAGGTATTTACCTCCATGTGTAAACCTGGCGAGAATAGAATATTCCATAAAGAAAGAAGAAACCCTAATGAGTTGGCTAATAACCCTAGAAGACAAGTCGGCTCAAGAGGATAATTTATATTAGGTTATTAGCCTCCAAGAGAAGAAGTCGACCAAAAGAAATAGATACCCAGAATGAGAATTCGGCCTAGGCATTTATCCAGAATCAGTATAAATATAGGAGGCCAGTCTTCATTCTGGCAGATCATTCTCAGAATTGTAGAGAAACACTTTTGCGCACTACAGTGCCCAGTTTTGTGCGCAGGTTTGGAGGAGAGTTGTCGTTGCAGCTAGCAGATCATGTTTTGGCTTTGACTGTCTCTTGGTTAAGGTTTGGACTATCTGATCGGCTTTTGTTGGTGCGTTATCCTTGGGGAAAGGTGTGCTACCCTTTGTTTGGCTATCTAGCCTAGGGTTTGCTTCTAGAGTGTTTCTCTATCAAGGTTAAGGTGCTCGGAGGGTGGCTTCAGCCTATGGTTGGGTGAAAATAGTGATATTGTCAATGGTAAAACGAGCACATCCATTATATTCTAACAGGTTATGGGCCCACACCTCCTTCATTCAGTCTAGTCGCTAGAAGGAAACATAGCCATAAGGATATTAAGCTCGTTGAAGAATTATCGCTAGGTTTTCTAGCAGGACCAGTCACCAAAGCACTGCTGCTAGGGTTACTAGCAGGTGCAGTTGCAGAAACCCTAATCCTCTCGTTGAGGCACCTTAAGTGAAGGGATTGACCTAATTTTTGGATAGATCAGTGTGCCCTAGCCTAGCGCATCTCATGGTACTCTCATCAAGCCAAGACGTCAAGTTTGAGTTTTTGGTCAAATCTAGGGTTGACCAAGTCAAGGCAACCATGACTTACTCTATGAAGTCAGAAAACAAGTTATATGGAGCTTCTAACTTCAGAGCATGGAAGACAAGGATTGACCTCATCCTTGCCAATAATAAAGTGTTGAATATCGTGAAAGGAAAGATCGTGAAACTAGAATTTGAAGAAGGAAAAGAGAAGGAACTG
>SNQJ01S0036489.1:43015-64566 GCA_010110895.2 Picea sitchensis
TCATAGTATTCTCCCTCCATCTGGGAGAACCTCTAGTTCTAGATCTCACAATGCTTTCATTCATAAGTCTTCCACACACTATTCTTCATCACAACTTTTAGTTCCTCTACTTGATTGCTTTTAGTGAGTTTATATCAGGTTGGTAATCTTGTTATTCTTGATACAATGACTAGTTGTTATGGCTTTTCTTTCTATCTTGGAGTCTTCATGTTCTTCCTCATGTTTCTCTTTAGCTCTTGGGTCCATGGAGTTTCTTATAGATTCCATGCTCTGAATATTCCAGCTTCTTCCTTTCATAGTATGATCATGGATGTGGATGGATAACCAGGGATGCTTTAAGGCTTCTTTTCGAAGAAGAATTTTTCTAAGGTCAAACTGAACACGTACTTATTTTCATGGCTGCTACCATGGATATATACTTTATCACCTTTAATGGATCATAGGATTAGCTCCCTCCTAATCCTTGCTTCATGTATGAATGCATGCTCTTCTTTTGGTAATCTCCCTCCATCTAGGAGAGTCCACGCTTCCGTCTGCATCCTTATTGCCTTCTGCAAAGTGTTACAAATCTTTTTCCAATTTACTCTTGATTGCTGACTTCTTTCTGTCTTTACTTCTTCTAGGTTTCTTTCTGATTTCAGCTTATCTATCAACTTGTATTATAATCATAGTGATATCAGTCCTTATCTCGTTGTTCTTCCATAAGCATAGTTTCTCTTTGAACATATTACTTCTAAAACATAGATATGCAAGATATGTACTGAAAACATGGTATGTACAAGAACTATGAAGAGTATTGCTACCTTGTCTTAGAAGAAGAAGTTTGTTTTATCTGCTTGGTTTTCTTGAAGGGTTCCCTTTCTTCGGCAACTGATGTTTCATGTGTTTCCTTCCTTTTCTTTAACTCGGGACAATGATTCGTGTAGTGACCATACTTTTGACAATTGAAGCATTGTATCCTTGACATATCTTTCTCTTGATTTGTCTTCTTCCTGGAGCCAAACTTCTTTTTGTTCCTGAAATCCTTGAACCTTGTTGTGAAGGCTTGATCATCATACTTCTTTTGGGGTTTCTCTTTTGCACTGATCCTTGATTCTTCTTGAGCACAACAAGTCCAAAGTTCTTCAAATGTAGGATACTCCTTGTGTTCATGCTTGCGGCAAATGCATCCCATGTCTTGGGAAGACCATTTAGTACCATGTTTACCAATTCCCTCTCTGAAATGATTTCTTCAATAGCTTGTAGTTGATCTCTTAACTGAGATATTTTCACAAAGTATGATGTTATGTTTTCATCATCATTCATCTTCATGTCAAGGAGCTCATTCTTTAGACACATTACTTATCCAATGTTTTTGACTGAGAAGAGGTTTGTTAGGGCATCGTACATCTTCTTCGATGAGTCAATATGGGAGATGTAGGGTATCAAGTGGTATTTTATAGAGTCCACTATGATACTCATGGCATTGATATCATCGTCTTTGAACTTCTCCATAATTGCAACGTTCTGCAGTTCCTTCTCTTTTCCTTCTTCAAACTCTGGTTCCACGATATTTCCTTTCACGATATTCAACACTTTATTCTTGGCAAGGATGAGGTCAATCCTTGTCTTCCACGCTCTGAAGTTAGAATCTCCATCTAACTTGTTTTCTGACTTCATAGAGTAAGTCATGGCTTCTTTGACTTGGGCAACCCTAGATTTGACCAGAAACTCAAACTTGATGTCTTAGCTTGTTGAGAGTACCAGGAGGTGAGCTAGGCTAGGGCACACTAGTCTATAAGGAAATTAGGTCAATCCCTTCACTTAAGGTGTCTCAATGAGAGGATTAGGGTTTCTGCAACTGCACCTGCTAGTAAGCCTAGTGGCATTGCTTTGGTAACTTCTCCTGCTAGAAACCCTAGCGATAATTATTCAACGAGCTTAATATCCTTATGGCTATGCTCCCTTATAGTAGTTAGAATGAATGAAGGAGGTGTGGGCCCATAACCTGTTAGAATATAATGGATGTGCTCATTTTACCATCGACAATATCACTGTTGTCACCCAACCATAGGCTGAAGCCACCCTTCGAGCACCTTAACCTTGACAGAGAATCACTCTGGAAGAAAACCCTAGGTTAGATATCCAAACAAAGGGTAACCCACCTTTCCCCAAGGATAGCTCACCAAACAAGAGCTGATCAGATAGTCCAAACCATAACCAAGAGATAATCCAATCCAAAATGCAATTTGCTAGTTGCAACAACTGCAACAAGAACTCTCCTCCAAACTTGCGCACAAAGTGGGCAATTGCAGTGCGCACAAGTGCTACTCTACAATTTTGAGAATGCCTGCCAAAATGAAGACTGACCTCCTATATTTATACTAATTTAAGCTAATTGTCTGGGCCGACTTCTCATTCTAGGTGTCTATTTACTTAGTATATAATATTTCTTACGGTCGACTTCTTCTCTTGTAGGCTAATAACCTCATACCAATTATCTTCTTGAGTCGACTTGTCTTCTAGGGTTATTAGCCAACTCATTAGGGTTTATTATTGCTTCCTAGAATATTCTATTCTCGTCAGGTTTACACATAGAGGTAAATACCTCCTCCAGCTACCATAACATTAACACTAGAATCATTTGGATTTGCTGCAATGCAACATTCCTTAAGTACTTCATGAGACACTTATAAACTCTCTTATCTAGTTCTTTTGGAATCATGTTCTTGTGTTGATCTGAGCACCTCATAAGACCTTCCTCGTCAACACTTGCTTCCTCAATAATTTGACAAACAAGTTTGTGTGTAGTCTTCATCTTGACTACCTTTATAAGATAACATCCCATCTATAACATAATTTTGATTCTGTTATGCTTCTACTATGATTTTAGAAAGCATACCTCCACCTTCATCAATATTTGTGACAGTCTCAGATGATTGTTCAACTTCTTCTCTTGCACAACCTACAATCATACACAAAATATCAGTTTCAAAAACATAAGGCTCTCTAGTCTCACTTGATGTCTCTATCATCAAATCTGAATGTTGATCTTTATTCTCCAAACCATCCATGAGAATTTCAACAAGCCTCTCGTCAGCATCTTCACCATCATATTTTCCAAGGAATAAACCTTTCTCTAGTTCAAAATAGTGAACTTCCTCTTCATACTCAACTGCTCTGAGTTCTTTCCTCAACCAAGCACACAACTTGTGCTTTAGCTTCACTTGCAATGCATGCTATTTCACCCTCTTCTTCCTTAGTATCCAACCATATATTTGGTCTTCCTCACTTTTCTATAGTAGTTGTTCCACATAATTGAGTTGTGCCTTTAACTCAACCATTTTCTTGACAAATTCTTCATCACTCATCCTCTTTATGCCAACCGGTCATACATTCTCTTTCCTTTCGATGTGGCTTTTTCTAAACCCCTGTCATGACTATCAATAGCCATCTTCATCTCCACTTTTGTGAGATTCTTCATGCTCAAATGTGAGCTGCATCAATCCTCCTCTATAGCAAGTATTTGCATCCTGCCACTTAATACCTCATCAAGCTTCCCTCATTAGCTTTATCTCCTAGTATTCTTCTAGTTTTGTCTCCTAGAACCTTTTGAGCACTCCTCTTCTTTGGCTTCTGCACCTACTCAAATTTCTCTAAGAACTCTTATTGTTCTCCTCACTTACAATCGTCTGCTAGAAGTATTTACATCATCCTTTTCTTCAAGGTTCTACCACAAGCTCCTTCTCTTCAAGAGCCTTATTTATTCTTTATCTTATGTTACAACTTCTCTTGTTGTAATGGATGATAGCACTTTCCTATCTTCTCATGATGCTACCTGTAAACATAACCATGCTTCCTAACCAGATTTAAACATCAAATCAATTTACCTCTAAGTGTTACCACCTTCACTGTGGCATTGTTCCCTGTCTGCAATTGCTCCTATTGCATAATTTTCATTGTTCTTCAATTCCAAAAAAAGTAGAAATGCAGGTTGAAGATATAGTGATTAAGTCACAAAGATAAGGGAATTTGTAATTGTCCCATAGGTTGTAGAGTGGGACAAATCCTCTCTTTCGGCCCAAATCCTCCTTTATGTGAGCATAGCTATGATCTTTGTGTTTTTCCCTCAAGTGCCTTTGTGTGTGGCGCTATCTCCTTTCATTATCCTCGTTCCTTTCCTTTGTTCTAGGCATTAGGACCTTTCCTTTCAGTCGATCGAATACTATAACCTTGTGCTAACTCCTATTCGTTAGCTCCTTCAAACATTGGCGCCCCTCTTTTAACTTGTCACACGATTGGGGGCTATGACCAAGAATTCTATTGTGGGGGGATGAGCTCTCGACTCAGATCCCAAGGGAGGGGGCTTCCTTGACACATGTCTTTCCATTCAATCACATGTCGAAATTGTGGGGGTATTCCTCTGTATTAACTCATGTGCTAGTTGAGTGCCCACAATTTTTATGGAGCGTTGATCTCCTTTGTGAACAAACATTTGGATCAACCCTTATTCCAATGCACAATCATTGTTGATCCTTTAACTGATCAATGGTGTGTATTTTACCACACCTTTCATTTTCTAAAGATCATGGTCAATCGTTGATCCCTCGAATTGGGGTTATATGCCATTGATCATTTTTTAACGATCCATCTCGTCCTTCGACCTATATCTGATATGGATGGTCATGACTTAATTGAGATGTGATCCAACGATCACAATACTCTTGTCACAAATAGTGATAATCTCCCTCTAAATTTGATCCAACGACTTCTATTCATCAATGGAATGATCTGATGGTTCATGATACCATTATTTGATCTATCACTATTGATCCAATCTATGATCAATGGTTGATATTATCCCTCGCGAGGACACACACTTCCTCATGCTTCTCCTGCACACCAAACCTACATTTCAAAATAACTTATGAAACCAACTAGAATTATGTTGATATTCAAACTTCTTCCACATCCTACACTCAAAGTGGAATTCGAGCTCTGTCCACCCACGATTCTAAAAAAAATTAAAACCATCAATTCAATTTGATCTATTCTTGGATCAGATTCATTGATTCTCTCTACTTAGAGTTGAGATTCTTAACGTAGATAAAGCCCGGAACCTGCACAAACAATTTACAGATAACCTCTTTGACTGGTGGAAATTATCAAACCTTGTTATCGATTATAAACTCAACAAATCATCACAAAGTTACACATGACATGAAATCCACTCAAACACACATGAATAATGACAAACTCATTGTCTCTATTAGTTCATTTATTGTACATAGATTTACATAATGATTTATGCCTTCTCGGTCCAATTAAACCTTTCATTGGCCCACAATTGTCCTCTTCTGCACACACACCTCTCTCTTCCCAATTTCCTATTCTTATCCTAACTTCTCAAATGCCTCAGGCTTACATATTTAGAATCAAAGGACTCTGAAACCAGAATTGGTTCAGATCCATAATTTCCTCAACTAGCTAATCCCTAGGATCTCCAAGATCCACAAAATCCTCAAGGGATTCTACATCTCATTCCTAAGATATCTCTAGATCTTTACAACTCTCAAAATCAACTTAATAAAATAGATTTGATTACAATTAATCACTCTCAAACCAATCCTATACATGTCTTCTAGAATCAAAAAAGAAAACATAATAATTTCACAATAATTTAAATTAAGGAACCGACTTCTTTAGTAAAACTCAAAGACCGTGTAGGCCTAAGCAACAAGGTTGAGTTCTGGAGGAAACAATGCTCCTGCATCATGGAGGATGGTGCTCTAATTATCTTCATTGTTTTCAAAGCTCGTTGCTATCAATGGAAGATTATAAGTGCATGTTAAATTTTCCTAGGCAATATCTCTCACCTTGCTAACCGAGAACTAGCCAATACCTAGGGCTTCCAAAACCATAAATGGCCAGTAGTGGAGTGGTTATTTATGGATTATGGTATCAAAATCCCATACCTCATATAAGTGTAGTTGGTAGTGAAAGCCTACAAATATATTCTTTCTTGGTGCCATTAAAGAAATTATGACTCAATAAAGAGATAGACCATTTGATAGGGTAGTCATTACTACTTGGTGCAACCATTTAGAATAGGGTCTTTACTCAAAATTTTGAAGTAGTCATATAGATTTCCCTACAAGTATAGGGGCCAACCTAGACATACAACTTTCCCTACAAGTATAAAGATTGTCCGTACATAAATCAACCATCATATTCCTTTAGCTACATAAAGTTTCCACACAAAATAACTAACAAAACATTTTGCTTCTCTTGTATGCTCTTCTTTTAGGTGTAGAATCCAGAGAGTCAAATCCTAATTCCCAACATTTCCTTGGATGTATGTCCTCAATACATGTTTTTGAGGATTTTCTTTGAAGCTTTTTCCTTTTGGTAATGAAAAACTTGTGAGTTCAACTCTATTCTTGGTAGTCCAATATATACATTCTAAAAAATTCAAGACTTTGTGGTGAGATTTCAGTATCATCACAGATCAAGTTGCTAGAAACAAGAATTAAATGGTTTTATAACTACAACCATGCACAACTAAAGGACCTCCACCTAACCAAATTTCTGTAAATTTCACTTCAAGTTTGTGACAAAAGGCTGCCCAATTTAACTATATACGCTCAAAATTTAACGAAAGAATTGATTACAGAGCATCATATTGTACATTTTCCCTACATGTTTTTATACAATCACATTGTAACATGCAACAAAAAACATGTGTACTATTTCATTTGATTTGAACACTTGTAGGAGCTAGTAGGCCACACTAATATTTTGAAGGATGCCTATGGAAGGTTTGGAACAATTTCATTTTGTAAATGTGAAATGATGTCTGATAAATGTAAAAGAATTTAGAGAAAGCCGACGTCGAAATATTCTGTAGCAGCACATAAAACTGCAAATAAAGGCTATCTACATCAACATACTTTAGACAAATAATAACTAGATAACCTTAGAAATAATAAAATTACTTATTTCATTAGGAAAACCATAATTTATTTTCCAATACCATGATAGTTTTCATGCACATATCACCTATAATGTCCCAATTTATACCGTTGGGATGATTTGAACTTAAGTATGTATATGTTTAAATATTTTGCATAGATATTTTTTATAACTATGCTTTATTCACACCATGAGGTAGACATACCATGGTGATTTTGACTACTTATAAACATTGGCATTTGAAATTAATGAAATATACAAGAATAAGCATCTAAAGGGTTTGTTATTGCACAATTTGTAGATTTGGAAAATCCCAACCCCATCCACAGAAGTGTGACAACTATGGGAGTATCTACCCATTGTCACCTTAGATAGACACTCCCCTCGCTTTATTGATAACAAGACACCACAAGGGGGGAATCTCGATGACCCTTGGTGGATTGAGATGAAAAGTGAGATGATGAAGGATGGATTCCCTAAAGGTCAATATTGGAGATGAAGGATGGCTTGAGAACGGGTCTTGTGTAAGGATACGTGATTTTCAATAGTTGTGTACCTGCAAAACAATGTTAGCCCTGCCCGAAACAAGACACATGATGATCAAACAAGCCTTTAACCAATGGAGATTCAACACGAAACCTTGCTTTCCCAAATTTCAGCAATGTATAATTCCATAAATCAACAAGAAAAAATTACCAATATCTGCAAATTAAACCACTAAAATCAAGTATAAGATGATGGAAGTTAAGCTAGCAATAACTAGTCAAACTTCCATTGAAAAGAAAAAGACTTTATATGGTATTTAGGGCTGTTGTTTAGGTGTTATTAGCAATGTATTATAACAACCAAGTGGATGTAGCAGACAATTGTTATAGAAAAAAAATATAACCACAAAAATTGAGAAATAAACCTTGCAAATAATAGCTAATGAGCAGTAGAACAATAATCTAGGTTCACAAGTAAATTGTTAGGGACCTAACCTCCCTAATCCCTCACGTAGGTAGAATAATATAATTCCATGTAATAAAAGCCAATATTAATAATGCCTATAAATAAGGAAGAATAAATCAAATGTAAGAAGACCTAATAGAAGCTTCCGCTTCTAGAAGGATGTTCCTCTAGATGGTTCTTTTGGATAGAGAGATTTAGTATAAATAGAAGTAGAGGGTATGGGAAGTTTTGTCTTGGATATTATTGTAATAGAGATATGCTCTGCTGGAGGTTTCCCCCTCGAAGAGGCAAGTGAACATTTCTCTCAGTAATCAAAGTGTTATTTCTGGTGTTATTCTGGTACTATTGTGGTATTTTTCTGGTTATATCATTGTTTCTCTACCATTTCTAGCTAATTATTTATGTTCTGCATACTATTTTATAACTATAATTCTACATAAATTTTAGCGGTAGATAAGTGAGAAATGAATGAAAAGAGAGTATTCTACAACCCTAATTTATGTAGCATTCATTTGTAACATCAAGAAGAATTACTTGGCTAAGCTAGACACCCTTAGGGCACAAAGAAACCTTAAGCATGCAAAATTGATTCCAACTTGAACAATTGCAAAATATCTATTTTTCATGTATTCCAATGCAAATGATTTTATTTCTCCAATGCAAAATAGACTAGTGCCTTTATCAATTGGGCGTTGGGGTATCTTGTTGTAAGAGATAGTTGTGTTACCTCCCAAGGGGTGTAAGACTTTTTACTCCCCAGGGAAAACACAACAAGCAAGGTAAATCTAGGAGGGTGTAAGCCCTTTTACTCCTCCTAGAAACCTTGTTGAGTAGCTTATCCGAAGACAAATGTGATAGACTTAGTGGAGAGTGTATGATTTTATACTCCTCCAAAGGTTTAGACAAGAATAAACATGAAACGATAATAAACACTAACAATATGTAGAAATTTCCTTGCCAATTTCAATAGATATCAAGATAAATCCTCTTTTACCAAGTATATTACACCACAAAATCAATACAAGCATCCAAGAGAGATAGCACACCACTTGTTTCACAAGAGACAAGTACTAACATCCAAAATAGCATAAGAGAGAGAAAGTGTGAATTTCTCTAGGGAGAAAATTTCAGGTCAAGCTTTATGTAATTCTCAAGTGTGTTGTATGTTAAATGAAAGTGACAAGGTCTCCTTTTATACTTGACCTTGTAAAATGATTTGTCCACTTAAATTAGGGTAAAAAAAAAATTAGGGAGGCCAACCTCCTAATTTTCCCCTTTACAAAATAAACAAGCCCTAAAAGATGATGGCATTCCCTCTAGGGGTGATGTTTTGGCATAATGAGCAAAGCATTGAGCTATTTGAGGGAAACGTTGGGCCTCCAAAGGCCATATCTTCATGGTGCAAAGGTCTTCGTCCATCAACATATGCCAAGCCATCATCAAGTCACCAACACCACCAAAACCCTAGCTTTCCAAGTGTGACATCATGCCCCGGAAGAGAAGGATAAGGCCTCCAAAGGAAAATGTTGGGGCTGGGAAAGATAGTGAGTCACCTCCTAGGGATACTCAAGTGCCTTCAAAGGAAACGTCCCTCATCCAACCTATCCAAAGGAGAGGGGGGAACATTATCCAACTTTTGGGATTCTTGTCTCGAGTGAAGGTGTAAGTGACCTTGTGCCTCCATGATCAAGTTTTCACCTATCAAGGACCTGCATAGAAAAGCAAGTATGCCCTCCAAGGGTCCAAAAGTCACAATATCATGCCAATTAATCCATATTTAATAAAATAACCACCCAAACATGTGCATCAAATCCCCCCTTTTCAAAATAAACATATTCTCAAATACCTTATACAATTTGCCAAATTTAGATATGGGAGGGGTGTCATAGTGCCCTATTGGGTAAACCAATTCCTCAAGTAGGGGACATTTCCAAGGAGAAACCTCTCTAGGCCATGCAGTGAATGTGAAGTGGATGGGGGTTAGACTTATAGGTATGGGGTTTCATGACATACAAGGGCCCATATTATCTCATTTATGGGTGCCTTTGTAGAGGGTGTGCTACCCTTCATTCACAATGCAACATTTTTCCAAGCCCATTCATTTGTCATTAATTATTTAAAGTCCAAAACAATTGAGTACTATAAGACATGGAAAGAAAAGTGTACCGCAATGTCACTTGAAGCTATAGGTACACAGAGTGCCATATGCATGGAAAGAAAGGGACACTGCATATGTGTACACACCTCAACAAGTGGGACATCTATATAATATGAGTTTTCTTTTGCAGGTCTTCCATTTTTTTAAGAGAAACATTTCATCGTTTTGAAGACCACTTGGGAGAGCATCTAGAAGGTTATGATTTGGATTTTATCTTTTTCTAGCTACATTTGCCTCTGGGATTTTATCCCCTTCTTCCCATGAAGCGAGGTACATTCCCTTCTTGGGTCAATAAGACCAGAGACCTAAAAGATTGGGAAATAGACGGGAAGAAATGATGGAAGGTGGCAAGTATGAGTGGTGATAGTACGATGACCCTTCAAGGAGACCCTCAGGTAGCAACCCTTTTCCCAAGGGTGGCCACTTATTAGGAAACCATGACACTCACCAAGGTGAAATAGGGAAAAGAGCATAATTTCCAAGCAAATGTTTTCAAAATCAAGAAAGAATCGTTGGTAACATGTTTAAATGAACATACAAAATAATGGAATACAAGGGATGAGCTCTGGAAAACCCTAGCTCCAAGCTCCATGCTACTCGCTGCATGATCGAACCATCTCACTCTACGGGAAACCACCTCCAATAATCAGGCATTGACAGTCCTCAGATCTGATCTGTCAGAATGAACACAGAAGAGGGGGGGAAACCCCCCTCGTACAACAACATCATGACCAACGATCGATCGGGCACAAGAGCAAAGCAACCATCTTTCGAGCCACCACTACAGATGAGAGAACCAATCCTAGCTAGAGAATAAGGATTCAGTAAGGAAATGGAGATGGAAGCCAACACGTCTCATCCAAAAGCACCTCGGGGGTGGGAACCAGGCAAATGCATACCACAAATGGAAAAACCTCCGCGATACCTAATAAGCTCAACACGAGTAGGTGAACATACCAAGTTCATGCGGGAGCATGCCCTCATTGGCAAATTTCTAGGGCTGTGGTCGTCCAAACGGGACCTGAACAAATGGATTAAGCATTGGTGGAACCCCAAGGGTGATTATGACGTTCAAATCAGCTCCAAAGGCTTCTTCACAATCATCCTATATAACCCAGAAGACCGAGACCGAATCTTTGAGAATGGCCCATACTTATACAACTCAGCAGGGCTATTCCTAAGATTTTGGACATAACGCTTCAGACCAGACAAGGATGACTTTACAATGGCATCGGTATGGATCTGCCTCTATTCCCTACCACAGGAGTTCTGGCTGGAGGAGATTCTCATGGGAATAGGAAACACAGTGGGCAACTATGTCAAAACCTCAGAAGCCACAAAGCGGAAATATACTTCATATGCCCGAATATGTGTCTATATGAATATATCCAAGGCTCTACCAGGGGTGCTCTCTCTGGAATATCAGGCTGAAGACTGACAACAAACACTGGACTACGAACATATCCCTTTTCGTTGTAGACAATGTCACGAGCATGGCCACCTGTTCAGATATTTCCCTCTGAATAAGCAAGTCACCAAAGCCAGTGACATCACACAGAAAGATGGCTTCACCACTGTCACGACCAGAAAGAAAAACCCTACTAGGAAGCAAATACCAGACCCCAAGCCCAAAATCTCGACCAAAAACTCATATGAGATTCTGAACCAGCTACTGGAAGATGAAGAAATCCAAGATCCACACAAAGCGCTGCAAATCAAAGGATAAAACCAAGGCCCTTCCCCCTCGAGCACAAACCGGGAAACATACCTAGAAGAGAAAGGAGACGAAGACGACGGCATCTTAATGCAGGTGGATGACTGAGATCTAGCAGGCATTGACCTAGAAAAACTTGAGGAAGCCCTCAACCAAAAGAATCTACAAGGCCTCCCTAAATAGCAACTTCGAAAGGTACACAAGGTTTTTCTTGACTCAACTGTAGGATCCACGGAACGCTTGGGCATAGAAACAGACCCAGGCTCAGGCTCAAGCTCAAAAAAGATACCACGAGAGAACAAAATAAGGGGACGCAAAATGGTGCATCAACTGATCAAGGAGGCAGGCAATCTTATGATCAACTCAAGTCAAATCCATAAGCTCTCGGAGGGATACCTCCACCTAGCACCACCCTCATTATGATGAATATCATTACCTGGAACATTAGGGGACTCAATGGAAGATCCAAACAAAGGATCCTCCGAGACTGCATAAAGACAGAAAACCCAGATATCCTAATGATACAGGAAAAAAAATGTGCAGGGGAAAAAGCCGAAATCATATTCTAGTGCATCTGGAGGGGATGCGACTTTGTTCAAATAGACTCCTCAGGGGCCTCAGGGGGCCTAGCTATATTATGGAACTCGAACACCACTACTCTCAGCAGATTCTTCTCCACAATAGGCACCATAACAGCCCACTTTGAGGTCATAGGTTCGAATCAGGAGGGAACCGTCACCAATGTCTATGGACCCCAAAGTCAGCAAGAAAAAGAAAAATTCATGGAGAGACTAGATCTTATCAAATCTTTGCTGACCACACCTAACTGGATCATGGGAGGCGACTTCAACATGATCCTGTCACTGGAGGAAAAAACAGACGGGAGCAAAAGGTTGGAACAAGACAGTGATAAGTTCAAAACCCTCATCGATCATCTAAAATTAGTAGATATAGAAAATAGAAATGGTACTTTTACCTGGTCCAACCGCAGTTCAGGAAACCAACATGTTGCCTGCCGTCTGGACCGCTTCCTTGTAGCTGAAGAACTCATTGAAAAGGACATTTGTATGGAAAGTCTCATTCTCCCTAAATTTGGCTCGGACCACTGGCCAATAGCCTTACACCTAGAAACAGAGGCCATACCCAAATACAAACCCCTTCGATTTGAAAAATTCTGGCTCACACAGCCAGACTTCCATCAGCTTGTGAAAACATGGTGGGCTCAGGAAAAAATAGATCATGGTACAAGCATGTACAAATTCTAGCAATGGCTCAAAAACTTCAAGCAATTGCTAAAGCACTAGAATAAGAACACCTTTGGAAACATATTCCAAAGCATGCAGGAAATAGAGCACAAACTAATGGAGATACAAAAAACTTTCATCTCGGGGACTCGAACTGCTGAACTAATGAAAGAGGAAGAGCAGCTACAAGCGCAACTAGAAGAGAGGAAAAAGAAAGAGGAAACCCTATGGAGACAAAAGTCCAGAGTACAATGGCTCAAAGAGGGGGAAAAGAACATGAAATTCTTCCACAGGACCATGGTACACCACCGACACATCAACAAAATAGCTCATCTAGAGGATGAATAGGGTAACCTGATCAAAGAACATACTCAAATAGAGGCAGAGCTCAATAGGTACTACCACGACCTCCTAACAGAAACTAGGGCAGATCGGGAAGCAACCATCAATAGAGTAACCAGTCACATACCCTCAATGGTCACACCTGAATAGAACGTAGCCTTAATGAGGCATATCACGCAAGAGGAAGTGGACCAAGCAGCAAAAGACATGCCCCCAGGAAAAGCCCCAGGACCGGATAGATTCACCACCGACTTCTTCCCTCACTGTTGGGACATAGTAAGGAAAGAGGTTTGGGAGGTAGTGGAGGAATCAAGGACTTCAGGCCAAGTCCTCCCGGCCCTCAACGCCACCCTTCTCACCCTAATCCCAAAAGAAGAATAGGTAACAAATCCCAAGCAGTTCAGGCCCATCACTCTTTGCAATGTAATTTATAAAATCATCACAAAGGTGGTTGCGAACCGCCTCAAGCCAATTCTGCCCTTCTTCATATCTAAAGAACAAGCAGGATATGTAGAGGGAAGAAAAATCATGGACACCGTTATTCTAGCTCATGAGGTCATCCATTCTCTCAAGTCGACAAAAACTCTAGGTATGCTAATAAAACTTGATCTTTCAAAAGCATTCGATAGAGCCAGTTGGCAATACCTCCGAGCCATTTTAAATTCTTTTGGCTTTGATCAGCATAGGGTGAACTGGATCTTAAACCTCACCTCCTCGACCTTCTTTTCCATCCTCGTCAACGGAGTCCCTTCCCGACCCTTCTCACCATCTAGAGGCATCAGACAAGGGGACCCCTTATCGCCCTTTCTATTCGTGCTCATGGCGGAAGGCCTGGGATGTTCCATCAAGACAACGGTCCAAGAAGGATCTCTCAAAGGCTTGCCTTTACACAACATCCAACCAACACCCTCACACAACCAATTTGTCGATGACACCCTACTCATTAACTCCCTAACGACAAGAGAGGCGAATAAGCTTAACTCCATCCTTTCGGATTTCACAGAAGCGTCAGGCATGACTCTCAATCTAGACAAATCCAAACTCTTCTTCTTTAATACTCCGATTGCGGTCCAGCTTCATATCTCCAAACTCCTGGGAATACCCAAGAGCTCCCTTCCATCCAACTACCTAGGCATTCCTCTAACAAGAGCGGTAGAAAAATCCATATCCTGGGACAACCTCCTCCTTTCCATCTCCAACAAGCTGAATAATTGGACCTTTCAAACGCTAAAAATTGCGGCCAGACTGGTCCTGCTCAAGTCGGTCCTTCAGACCCTTCCCACCTACCTTTTCACTACCTTAGCCGCTCCCAAGCAAATCATCAGAGCTATAAGGAACCTCCAGTGAAACTTTCTCTGGCAAGGCCTTCAACCTAACAAGAAGTGGGCACTTGTAGGATGGGACAAGATCTGCATGCCAAAAAGTATGGGAGGTCTAGGACTCCAAGACTCGGGTAAGATCAATCAAGTAATGGGAGCCAAAATGTGGTGGAGATGGCTAAAAGCACCAAATACACTATGGGCACAAATATGGAGGTAGAAATACACTCCCTCCATGCAGGTCGACCAACTCATTAGACACAATACCAGAATACAGGGATCTAACATTTGGAACACAACATGGCAAAACAGAGACTTGATTCAAGATCACGCCTTTTGGGAAGTGAGAAATGGTGAAAGTGCCATGTTTTGGCAAGACTCGTGGCAATAACTCAAACCTCCAAATGACCTAGAAGAGTTGATGCCCCTTAAACAGGCTCTAAACCAAGGCAGTGCCCAAAGAGTGAAGGATCTCTGGAAATCTGAAGAACAAAGACTGCAGTGGCAACCCTAGAAGACCTCCAACTAGGAATTAGGGGTCCCGGAGAACCTTGACCTGGAAGCTTGGAAACACTATGCAAGCCACCAGAAAATTCCCCACAGAGAAGGCCCGGATATACTCAAATGGGGGCACTCCACTACTGGTAACTTCTCAGTCAAAGAAGCCTACTACCTACAAGGCAATTGCCAAAACCAGGAAAAGGAAAACATATGGAACAAGGTTTGGAACCCGGTACTCTGGCCTAAGGTGTCCACCTTCCTCTGGCTGATTGCGCACAACAGAGTCCTCACCTGGGACAACCTCAGAAAAAGAGGCTTCATTGGGCCCTCAATATGCGCCTTATGCCAACAACAAGAGGAAACCAAAGAGCATCTTTTCAATAGATGTCACTACAGCCAGTCGGTCTGGGACCAAGGAGCCCAACTGATGCGCCGATCCAATCAAAACAGAAGCAACATTAGAGACACGATTGAAAATTGGGACTCGACCACCTTCAACAATCCTTTACTGAGTCACATATGGAAACTCCTCCCTGGTTTTATTCTCTGGCAGATCTGGAAGGAATGAAACAAAAGAATCTTCCACTTCAAAGAATCCACACTAGACTTAACCTGGGCAAAAATCATCACACTTATCAAGGAAACAATCAGAAGTAAACATTGGAATTTAGAGGACTTAAACTGCAGCCCAGAAGAACAATGCATTCTCCAAAGTTGGCAGCCCAATTTGATCAATAATATGACGATCAAAACACCTAAGTGTCAAAAATTAAGCCCAACCACTTAGACCCCTCCTCCTGCAGAATTCATAAAAATTAACTTCGATGGGGCTTCCAAAGGACACCCGGGACCAGCTGGCTTTGGAGCAGCACTCAGAAACTCCAGAGGAGAAATCCTCGTCCTGGTAGTGGGGTATTTGAGGGAGACAACAAATAATGCATCGGAGCTAATGGGCCTATTGCAAGGTCTCCAAGTAGAAATTGCTCGACATAGCCACCAGCTCATCGTGGAAGGGGATTCACAAATTGTCATCCAACTAATCACCAAAATCCTCCATGGGGAGGATCCGAAAAAAATATCACCTATCTAGAGACTCTCAGGGTTGCTTAAGGAATTTAAGAATATCCTCAGATCCAACCTCAACATCATACCTTCTCATGTGAAAAGAGAGGCCAACAAGGTAGCAGATTGTCTGGAAAATGAAGGAGTAACAAAGGAGTCTAAACATATTTACTGGGCATCACACAGCTCTGAAGTATCAGACATCTCAGGGCGGTGTCAAGTTCTAGCAAATAAGGATCTCCAACCCCCAGATAGGGTGACACGCAGAGGGGGAAGGACACGTGGAATAGTGCCAGGAGGGGCCATAAATGGTGGCCACCGACTCCCATCTCCTTGCCATAAATGAATGGGAGTGCACCCAGGCAGAGGACGTCAAACGATGAGGCTCCTCGCTTCGACCTTATTCACCACCTCGGAGGATTCGTAATGCATTTGAGATTTGCAGAGCCGAAGGCTGAACCTTCGAAGAGTAGGGATAGAGCTTGGCTTCTGAGCATGCCACAATCTAGGGGATGGCCTCACAAAGGCACGGCATGGTACACAGTTGATTCATGACGGAAGCGGCAGAAAAACTTTGAAAAATCTTTGGCTCTCGCCAGCAGAAGGAAAACATGAAAGTCCAGGAGATTGGGAACGCCTCCCATGGCGTATGCTGAGGAGATTGAGCTGGGCGAATCCATCCAGAGCTACAATGAGAGCCTCCTATTCACGATCCCAGACAATTGGAATCCCCTCACCTGTTTCGGGAAGGATGTAGTGACCCCTGCTCCACGCACAGTGCATAGTCCTAGGGATGCTCTAGTTGAGGAGTTCACATCATGCGTCGTGGAGGAAGAATTTTCGAAAGGAATGGAAGAAAACACAGAGGAATTCATGACCGGCGAACCTCCAGAGGTGGTCAAGCAGCGAAATAGGAAAATAGAGTCCCTGGGTGGCAATGCAAAGGAACAAAAGGATGTGGCTTACCAGACACCATTCCTTCATCTGGAGCACCTTGAATTAGTCTTTGACATTCATAGCATGGTGGATGACCAGATATTCAGGGCCATCCGCATAAATCAACACCTCGATATGATCTATGCGACCTACTCCAGTGCATCCCCAAGACGCCAATGCCCTACCTGTGCGCAGGTCTACAAAATTCCAGTCAAGCGAGGAAAGAATGGAGATGAGGATAAGGACACCGACTAAGAGGTTTTTTACATGCTCACAGTTAGAAACTCTTTTCTTTTGTTGCATACTAGTGATATCGCACAGTTAGCTTGTATTACTGTTATTATTAGCATAGTAATGCCAAGACTTGGTATAAAGGTGGCCATGCATCCTAGTTTCCTTCGGGCAGGATGGCAGCCTGGAACTATGAGTTTGAAAAGAAGCATGGCTCGACCAGCTGTCTCAGTTTCCTCTACAGGTGGGACAGCTGGCAGCTTAACAAAACTATGTAATTTTGCAATGTTAATATAATAGGACCTACCTTTTTTAGTTAAAAAAAAAACATGTTTAAATGCTTGAATTATTAGAATGACACTTACCGCAATACCAATTTTGTTACCTCATGGAGCAAGACCTGTTGTCCTCTGTGATCTAAGTCAAGTGTGGTGGACGTTGTTGCCATGTAGTGTCCCTAATCCAGAGCCTTTGTAATTGCACGCATAGCCTGGTGAGATGAATTGGTATCAAGTGTAAATGTAATGAAAATTTAGGCTGGTGAGCCAAGGACACCTAGTTATGGTGTTGTGCACATAAAATTAAGTGCACAAAGAATTGATATAAAGAAATGGTGTGCACATTTAGTGTGTTGTGTGCACCTGGGTAAGTGCGCACATTGCACTGTGTTGCGTGCACGGGAATGAAAGTTTATGTTTTGAAGCCGAATAATATTTATGAATGAATGAATATTAATACAATATTGCATTGATGCGCGTTGACTGACTCAGGTGAAAAGAGACAGGGGGGCCTACTCCGCTGGAAAAGGAAAAAGGGGGCGAGTCGTAAGTCTTGGGGAATGTTTTATAATATTTCTAGGAAAAGTGTAATGCGGATGTATTTTTATCCTATGTTCTCGAGGGTAGGGAATGGGTCACCAAGTGACTTAAAGTTACTTTGGGGGTGACAAGTGTCAAGTGGAAGGCATGCAATATATATTGTTGGCCTTAGTGTATTTTGGGGAGGAGAGTGATTATTCATGTAACACACTCTCGTGAGAAGAAGGGCGTCGAACTATATGGAAATTTTGATTATTACATTATCTGCATAGAGAAGCTTGTAAGGTTTTATGGGATTGTAACAAGAGTTTCACTGTCAAAGTGTCGGGTTGGCAGACCATGAGAAATCTCTCTGGGTGAGAGATTGGCTATTGTGGAGTGGTTGCTAGACCTATGAGCATACTTTCTGTTAACTCCCAAAATGAAACCGTTCTTTCGGTTGAGTTTTGTAGTGGATATCATGGCTTTTGGTAGTGTCTTCAAGTTAGTTTTAGCTGAGAAATTTTTTTGGCTTTGGTTTGTCTTAGAAAATAATTAACCCATAAAGTCTTCTTTTTCAAAAGTGTCATTTTTTACTTTCCACAGCTAACGTGTTTTCAAAGGTTCATTGTGCGCTGTGGAAAGTGCCCACTTTCGACAGTTAAGGAGCTCTCTTCATCAATTGACGCGCTGTTGAAAGTGACAAATCTTAAAAAGGTTTGACAATAAGTCACGGGTGGCGCGCTGTGGAAAGTACATGCTTTCCACAGCTAAGGAGCGGTTTCAATTGATATGGCGCATTGTTGAAAGTTATTACTTTCCGCAGCTAAGAAGTATCTTCTACAAAGCGGTGCGCTGTGGAAAGTAAATACTTTCCGCAGCTAACAGGGGTTTTCAAAGGGGTCGCGCGCTGGTGAAAGTGGCAAGCGAGCATTTGGCAGAGGCGTTTTCCACGGGCCATTGCTGCACGATGCGGGAATCACGTGCGTGATATCCACGTATGACAGAAATGATGATGTGATCACCCCCACATCAGAGTAAATCCAAGGCATGCGCTGATAGGAGTGGGCAATCATAGAAACTCGATCATGCATGTCAGGATATGACTGTTATTTGAATTCATTCCAGAACCCACGCTCAGCGCTCATCACATCCAGAATGGCAAGTTCGGGTTCGGTGACGCAGGTACAGAGGAGGTACCGCCGGCCTAACACCATCAAATCAAACACAGGGTTCATATCAAAAATCGTTTCCAAAACACTGTTGAAGTTTTCATTTGATTCAAAACAGAGCCGAAGCCCGAACTGCTTTCAACAGTGCAGAACTTCGGCTCGACTAGGCAGTTACAGGGATTACATTTGTCAAGTTTTTGAGCTGCAGAATGGTGAGAAAACGCAGTGGCGCTTTACTCAAGCAAGAATTGGATAACTTATCCTTTTTTCAATCGCATCCCGAGGTCCAGAGGGATTTCGCCAATGCAGGATGTATGGAATTTGTAGAGAGGTTACAAGTCGGGTGCCATCAAGCCACAGCTGAAGCTTTCGCCCAAACTTTTGATGGCAATAAAGAACGTGTCGGCTCTGTAGAAATTAAATTGGATGAGGTTGTCATTGCCGCAGCCACAGGATTGCCAAGAACTGGTCAGAGCTGGTTTAAAACCACAGCTCCTAAAAACTTGGATTTCAGGGCCTATTTGAAAGATGGGTACAGACACAAAGCTTGGAGAAAAGGTATGATTGTTTCATATCTGGACGAAGAATGGCAAGAATTATTCAAAGGCATACAATTATACATTACATCAGAGGGGAGATATGACAAATTGATGATATATCACTTTAAGCTATTGGATCACTTCACAGGTAAGACCCCCATCAATTTGCCTTATTTCTTGTATCACAGTTTGACTAAAGTATGCAAGAGAATTAAAGCTCAACCCTTGAGCGTGAAAACTACTTTATGTCACCCTGGCCTCATAAAATTGATCATCCTGCAAGAATTGAAGCGACAGGAGAGGAGCTGGGAGCACTTTCTGTTCTGGGAAGGTTTTGAAACCCAGAATCAGACTGCAATTGAACAGATGGTAGGTTCAAAGAAGAAATTGTCTCCTCAGAGTAGCTCAAGGAGAAGAAGGGCCTTGCCAGGACCATCAGAGGACAGAGTTTCTGGAATAAAGCATCACAGGCTGAAGAGAAAATTGAACTTTGAACAGACTACAGAGCAAACTACACAGCAAAATACAGGGCATCCTACACAGCAGAGTACTGGAAAGAACATCCTTAATTTGCCATACTCAGATTCAGAATTTGAGCAGAAATATCAGTGCCCCGCCATCAAAAGTTCTGAGCAATCAGCAGAATGTGCTCAGAACTATGAAACTTTAAATCATACAGAGCAGGGAGAATCATCAAAAAACCCTAGATCAAGTAAATCTCAGAAAATCAAACATCTCAAGGAGGTAATTTCCCAGCAGGAGGTCTTGGAGCAGGTGATAAAGGATAGATATAAAAAGTTATCTGATAACTTTGCCAAAACAAACGCACCATTTGAAAGATTGGCCAAGGAGAGTGTCAGAGAGAAGAAGAGGAAGACTAAACTCGCTAAAGACTGCAACAGCCTGCGGTGTCTTACCAAGCGCCTCAAGAAGCAGATCAAGGGGTTGAAACAAAAGTTGAAACAAAGATCTCATCCAGACCTGAAAGTTCTTGCTCAAGTTGCTGTCAACATGCAAGGTGAGAAGTTAGATGCCCACTGATTTTGGTTTGAAATCAATTTTGAAGGCGAAGACTCTTTTTGTGCACTATCGGGACTTTCAACAGCGCCAGGCTACGATTTCATTACCCGTTAGCTGTGGAAAGAGATAGCTTTCAACAGCTAACCCGTGAAAAATTCAAACGGTTGCGCTGTTGAAAGCTGGGCGAGCAAGTTTTGAGGCCGAAAACGCAACAGTTTATTTTAAACATGTTTTGAAGATATGCCAGTGTATCAGTGGATTAGGAGATCGAACGCTAGAAGTTCAACATCAGAGATTCGAGGGATTTTGGTTACACATTGAAAACCATCTCCTAAAAACTCAGCCATGAATAATGGAAAATTGAACAGTCATATACAGGTGTCAGATTATTCCACCACATTGCAGATGCTGAAAGCTCAAGGAGGCAAATGGCGATTTTGGAGACTGAAGACAATTCGACCACTCAGTTCAGTTATTGAAGACATTAGTTTCAAAGTTGTTTAAGTAGAATAGAACTGTTTTTATTTAATGACAGATCCATGTTTTTAGGATCTGTGTAACCGTTTGTAAAGGCTATAAATGCCTGTTTTGATATCAAACAGTGGTTCGATTTT